>LZPO01044805.1:69768-80909 GCA_001675575.1 Neotoma lepida | reverse complement strand
GAATCAAATAATAAAGTCAGCATTTCATTTCAAAATCTCCTCAGAGTGGATTAAAAAATGAGCTGATCTTGGAAATAAATTAAGAAAAATAAGTTTGGTGGGCAGCGATGAAGGCATAGATGGATTATTTATCATGAACTTACAATGTGAAGACATACATTTGAATTTGAAAATTTTATTATAAGCGTCTATTGAAAATCATTATTTAAAAGTGATTGAACTGTCTTAAGAAAGGAAAAGTAGCAAAAACTGAAGAACTTGCAGGGAAAAAAGGAATTAACAATGTGGAGTAGTTGGCAGAGTCTGACCGCAGGTACCTGGGAGTAGCTAAGACAGGGAGAAGAAAGGTCTAGAAGTTAAGGAGGAAATAAGTGAATGATGNTAATCTCCATCATTTCTGGTCATGAAAAAAGGCNGACTGTGAGTGATGCAGAGGAAGTAAATAGTTCAAAGTTTGCCCATTANATCACCCAGGAAGGAATGACTGTNATTTTCTTTGAAATGAGTGAGCCAACTGTGAAGTCTGCTGTCAGCAGGATCCAGCAATTTTGGACAGTGGTAGAAGCAATACGGTCATGGTTCTACCCACATTCACTATGGTCTTCCCTTCAGATGGATTGGTGTCTGAGTTTATGCTTCAGACTGTGTANGTAATCACCTGTAATGGCTTTCATTCCTGTAACACAAATTGCCAAATGGTCTTATTAATTAAAAAAACCTGGAGCCAGATATTGAGGTGAAAACTGAGAGATCAGAGGAATAGAACATGCCACAGCCAATCTCACCTTACCAACTCCTAAGCNNTCAGAGATAGCTACCTACTTCCTACTCATGCCTATATACCTTTCTGTGCCCTGCCATCTTACTTCCTCTCTCCACCCAGCTACATCACTTCCTCTTTCTGCCCAACTCTATCACTTCCTGTCTGTCTATATAGACCTCCAGACCTCTATGGTCAACTAGTGCTAGGATTAAAGGCATGTGCCACCAAGCCTGGCTCTGTTCCCAGTGTGGCCTTGAGATCCAGATGAATTTCTGCCTCCTGAATGCTAGGACTAAAGGCTTGTGTTACCACTGCCTGGCCTCTATGTTTAATATAGTTGCTGGCTTTTTCCTCTGAACTCCAGGCAAGCTTTATTTGTTAGAGCACAAATAAATATCACTACACATTCCATTATGGGTTTTTTGGTATGACTTTACACTTCATTACAATTCATATGTGGGAACATTAACTTTCAGTGTCTCAGAAAATGTGACTGAGGTTGGGAGATAGAGCCTTGAATGACACAAGTAAATTAAAATGATGCTGGTTTTTGTGCTTTAATCCAATCTCAGGAGTCTAAGACACATAGAGAGCCAACAGTTAATAAAAACCTAAGAAGGAGGCTATGACATCAATATAAGAAGGCCTCAGAATGAACAAAACTGCCAACATGCTGACTGTGGACTTCCAGAGTACAGAACTGTGGNGAAATACAATTCTGTCATCAATGCCACCTAGTCTCTGGCATTTACATGTAGTGTTATAGCTAACTCACTAAGCACCTCTTGGAAGATTGCCCCCTAAGGGAGCTGCTCTGCCACCATCAGTCAGACCTGCAAGAGGTTGTGACTTACGATTCAGGGTAACAGAAGAAGCATAAGCCAGGATTGCAGTATGAAGGTAGTAGCAACACAGCTCTTTTGATAGAAGACAAATTCTGAGGCATAATAAGCACTCCAAGGTGTGACATAGGATTGTATTGAGGTTGGATCTCTTGTGCTTACTGAGATTTTCACACTATTTCCTAGAAGCATATCTGAAGCACATATGCAGTTCTTAGGGCTGGCTAGTGTGAGTCATGCTTAACAGAGTGGGTGAGTCAAATGTTTTATCTTCTAAGAAACAGACATTTTCAAATAATAATAAAAAAACCAGTGTGGTAGAGATTGGTCACAGAGCAGTGTCTTGTTCCCTGAGGTGTGTCTTTGAAAGCAGTAAGATCATAAAAAAGTTCCATTTTAATGGGCCAAGGAAGCATTCTAAATAAAAAATATTGCTGAATCTTGAAACCTTATTTTTGCAGGTATCTACTATTTCCTTTTTGGCAAATTTTTAATTCCTATCACCCAATAACACCAGTTGGGCAGGCAATACCTTTTGTTCTTGTCTGAGTTTCTGGGTAAGTCTTGAATTTCAATGAGTTCTTATTAATAAGGTAAGCATATTGCAAAGTCTAATCAAATTATTCAGTATCTTGCCTTTTATTTATCNAATAAAAGATCATGTTCCTTTGATATAAGAAATTTATGGAAAGGTACCTAAACATCTACAGACTACTTCATTGTCTCTAACACATTAATCTTCCTATTTATCATTGTTGCTTTTGCATGTGTTCAGATCCTGTCAACTTATTATAAATTCNTAAGAACACAATAAAAACAATGCTAGCTGCAATGCATGCAATTACAAACTGATATTCCCTCCCAAAGAAGGAAATATTTCAGACTCCACAGAAAGCAGCATTTTCAGTGGTAGCTTTCATTGACTGCAACCTTTTTATTCTTTTTATTCAAAGTTGCATATGGAGACATCTCTCCCACTGTTCATTAAAGTTCCTGCTGTGTTTGAAGACTTGTTCCCGGCAGCTCAGTCACTGCTGTGAGAAGTTCAGGGCTCCCAAACTCTCAACTGTGCTCATTTAAGAGGAAAAATGCTTATGTGTCTCATTTCTGCCATCTCCCAACAGTCCCACTGCAGCTAAAATATAGAAAGATACAAAGTGAAAGAAACTTACAAACTGAAGATGAGTTTTGGTGATAACCTTCCAGTGTCAGGGCAGGGGGATTACAGTCATGCATGACAGCTGGTCAGTCCTGCTTAAAAAACCACTGAACTGGAGAGCTCCAGAAACTATGACCCAGTCCTCAGACCCAGGGCAGAAGGAGGAGGGTTTCTAGCAGAGTTTCTATGCCCACCTGGGGATTTCTCTCTCTCTCTCTCTCTCTCTCTCTCTCTGTGTGTGTGTGTGTGTGTGTGTCTACACACACACACACACACACACACACACACACACACACACACACGCTATATTAATGTATACATAGGTAATGCTTTATTAACACCCGAATCTGATTTATCTATTTAGAAATCTCTTCTTAATTTCTCGGTGATTAAGGGAAACATAATAGAATGAGTTAATAGAATCACATAGATAATACAATGATGATCAGGTGAATTTTCTGGCCTCCTTGTTTGCTAGAGAAATTTCTCTCCAGTACATGAATGACTACTCATGGGTCCTGAATATGAATTTGAGGAAACCACCTTCACATCAAAATCATGTTTGCAATCTTCCTTTAGATTAGAACCAATTTAAATTTTGGTTTCCTTTGAGATTTGATAACAAATATATATTATGTCATCTGATTAGAGGAAAAACAGAGAGTTATTGGCAAATTTCCGAAGCATTTGGAAAAGTGAGAATTTCTTCTTTGTACTAATTACATATAGCAGTAATTAATGGTCTGGGANTTGTGATTAAAGTAGATTCCATACGTAAATTCTTTTGTAAGTCAATACACTTGAGTATTTCCAGTTACTAAACATATCTGCTCTCTTAATTCATATCGACCCCATTTCTTTTAAATACTAACTTCAAGTGTTTGAAGTTCTACAGAGCTTTATCTGTTTTATCCTCATTCCCGTTCACAAAACAAGCCACTTCANGGTAATTAACTGTGATAACCTATTTTGCATGAAGTTATTATAAGTGAATAAGAGAAAGTAAGTTTCTGAAACTATCCTGAATTTTAAGCCNGTAAAATAGAGCACATGTGTTCATCATCCAGCCTGGAATATCATCTATTGTCAGTAGAAAATCAGTTTTTGAGAACGGTTACTTTTTACAATTAGTTGAATGAATAAATTTCTTGAATAAATTGCAAGGCAGAGAATCCAAAGATAAATAAATTGATCATTATTTTATTGCTTTTACTACGGTAATTTTCAGCTAAANATCACCTATCATTTCAATTGTGTGAAACGTAGTGGAAATAGTAAGTAAATATGTAGAAATTAAACTAATAGAAGAAATCCACTAAAACCTTCAGCTTTTTGTTACATGACACTTTATATTTCTATTTTGCAAGCTTGATTCTCAGTATCTTGATTCCTATTGATGATGCCCTGCAGGGATATATTAATTTAGTTCGGAAAATCCAATTGATTGACATCCCTGATAGTAGAAAAGTAAAAACAACATTTTATCTTTGAGCACAATATAAACATGGGCTAGTNTTTTAAAGTAGTCACAAAATGATGTTAAACAGGGTAACTCGTAGTGGCCAGCCATAAGCTAATGTGTTATGGACAGTGCTTTTCGCTATCAGCACACTCTTCTTGAGCCAGGAATGCTAAAATTCCTGGGAAATTGCTAGAAAGTTAATTAATTCTCTGATAACGTATGCCAAACTAGAATGAAACATTTTATCTATGTATTTGTTTATTTACTTATGNCCATTGGGCTTAGAACATTGCTAGGGATATAGCAGCCAACAATACATTTCATTGTGGAGGAAGGGGAGGCTGATTAAGGATGACGTATGATTTAAAAGGAGCAAGGAGAAATTGAGATTTTGTAATGAATCACTATAAATTTTATTTATTTCCTCTTTCAAATATTAGATCTAGCTCTTTGAAAAAAAATGAAATTTATCTCAAGACATAATTTCAATTGTCCAAACTAAAAATTATACAAGAGCTGGAATTTTGGATGAATGTTTTTCTTGCCTTTACTGTTAGGTATGGCATTTGAGCTTTCTTCATTCTAAATATTAATGTAATGATAGAATGCTTTCTTCTGAAAAAGCATTAATCCCTAAAAGTAATATAAATATAAGGTATTTGGGTCATTCAGGCCAAAAATAATGAAGTGAAACATGTTAAATGCCTACTTTAACATCTCTGCGTGAATTCTCACACGTGTGTGACTGATTCTGCCTATTTGAATTTCAATTTATACCGAGTCAATGATTGGAGATACACTGTCTGAAAATGCTAACTATAAATGAAAATTTAATATCTTTTAAAGGATGCTTTAGCACAAAATGTTGCCAGTTTAGGGGGAAGTAATCAGAAAGAACATGAAATTTGTTCCTGGCATACAGCAGAATTTGGACTTCCCTTCCTTGGGTTTTTGTTTAATATTGTTCCAACTGGAGGCATGAATGAGCTGGATGCATCAAGTGAGGATGGCGGCTCTGCAGGCATCCACCAACTTGCTAACAGACTTTGTAGGTGTTTGTTTGTTTTTGTGATTGTATTTCACAGTTCAGGATGCTCATCCAGCAGCAGCTTCCTACCATTGGCAAACTGAAGCGAATGTACTTAGAGTCTGAGTCTGTGTTCTGCTTATATTGACATGCTTTATTTAGAAGATAAAATCTGTCTGTAGATGAAAACAAGGAAGAAGAATACAGGCATTTTAAAGAAGAAGGCTTTCTCATACATGCTTGAATAGAGCTGACTAGTGCTTAATAAGGAACTAAATGAGATGGCTTTGAGTGATAGGAACACACTATATCTTATGCAAGCATATTTTTTATGGGAGAAAATAGTATCTATCCACGGCTTTAAACATATACAAATAGAAAGGCATTTAAGTCATCTTAACCAAACAAAAATAATGAATTCAAATAAAAAAAATGTTGGCTTTAAAATCTAAGCACTCATATTCACCTGTGCCCAACTCTCTTCCCTTAATCTCTTTTCGGTGTATACAATGATATTAGGTCATTTTACTTGATGTAGATTAATTTATTATTTATTATAAGATGCACCTATGAGTACCATTCTATAAATAGGAACCATCAATACAAATTGGACAAATAGAAAGTTAAGAAGTTTCCTTCTTGTGGTGAGTAGTACCAAGGTTTGAACATAACTTCGTAGATAATAAGGATAACTATTGGATCAGCTATATAAAAAAGAAGATCTGAAAAGCTTCAACATTATTAGTATTTTATTTTCTATTAATGTACTCATAGAGTAACAGGCCCTCAGACTATAGCACAACTAACACCATGTTAGAGGTACTATTATGACATTAAAACCCAGCAAGTAGACCCAAACACCTGCAAAAATGTAAACAAAGACTCAGTCCNTAGATGCTGGAAAGTCACCAAGTAAAATGTCCCTAAATGTACTAACTTTGCTTTTTGGCTTCTGTNGTTTTACATCATTCTGATTGGAGTGTGTCAATCAGGATGTGTTTTTGTGCATGAAAGACAATGAACAAAGTAAGTCTAGGGCTGCATGGTTTGGGCAAGTTCCCTAAACAGCTGCTTGCCAGAAAGAAAGACTTTCTTTTCAGTTTTAAGAATGTCCATGTGGTGGGCTTACCATGCAACCNTAGGTCCTAGATTTTTCATTACTGTTTTATTGTGATGTGAATCTTTTTCTCCCCTGAAATTTGTTAAGAATTTGTTAGGGTTATTACTCCAACCCTCCTGGCCTGTGGTGATCTTAGATTTTCAACTCACATTCACCCTCCTCCACATGCGCTGCCGTCTCCTGTACCACTCAAACCAATATGGCTCATTGTCTCTCTGATTTTTCCATCTTACTTGATCCACTTTACNTACCCCTAAGTTTTTCCCATTGCCTCTGTACTTACAAACCATTTCACATCTCAGGAATTGTCTTCGACATTTGTGCTCTACATGTGCTCCTCCANTCTTTTCCTTGGTTGTGTCTTTGTACATAGTCTGTTGATGGTGTTCTAGTGCATTTGTTTTGTTTTGTTTTATAACAAATCATCACACAAATAAGTGCTTTAAAGCAATACGATCTACTATGTCATATTCTGTGTCACTCAGACACAAAATGCCACAGCTCATTTTCTGTTTAAAATACCCCAAGTTTGAGTTCAAGGAATGAAGAGGCGCATTCTTGTCTAGAAGTTCTGAGGGTGAATGCACCTCATAGTTCATGCATATTCACAGAAATCAGATCCATATGGTGGTCTTAGGACTGAGGTTCCTATTTCCTTGATGGTAGCTGGTCAATGTACTTCTCAGCTGCTAGAAACTGCCACATTATTTGACAGATGATCTTGTTTCTCCATATTCAAAGCCACAGAATCAGGTCAGATCCTTTCTAAGATTTGAAACCTTTTGATATTTCCTCCTGCATCATCCCAGTCAGAGAACNATCTCTGTAATACAGGTTCTAAGATTAGATAACGCTCATTGGGGTAATATAGAGAAATTTCCCTCCTTGAAAGACTACAGCCTTAATTGCATCTTCAAAAATCCCTTCACTACAGTGCCAAGGCTAGAATTTGTTGAAAAATCAGAAGGCAGGAATCTTGAGTGGGGAGTATAAGAGTTCTGCCTTAATATTGCCATTACTGTTCATCTAGCTTCTGTCCTTTACTGTCTTGCTTTGGCTGCTGTGGCATTTTTTTTTTCTTACTGGCTTGGTCTAGAACCTTGAAGTTAGTATTCTTATTGTTCATTGTATCATTTTGCTGTCCCATGCCAAGTTTTTTGTTTTGTTTAAGTTCCAGTGTTCCATTCCTGCCTCAACAGGGTCAAAAACCAGNGGAGATTGCACTGCTTTCTTGACCAGACTCCATATTTCCTATTTTATACCTTCAGTCACCTCATCTTTAGTGTTCCCTTTCCTGCATGTCTTGGCAATTGTTGCAGCTACAGATTTTACTGAATTATTTGTTCTAGATATGGTCCTAGAGTCAGTAGCTGAGGTGAGTTCTATGGTAGACATAATCCACATCCTTGGAGTTTTTTAAGAGGTCTAAGCTAGATCATTTTTTTTTCATTACTAGAGTTTAGTTATCTCTTCCCTGTCTTTGTCTTTATGCTCAAAATGCATACACTGGCCACAGTTAGTTTTTTTCTACTGAGCTCTGTCTGATGTGATATTTGATACTTGAAATGTGTGTGGCATTAGAAGACTTAAAATATGTGGCTTCAGGTTAATAGNTCAACAACCAGTATAGAGCATCTGACATTCCCCTGTGAAGCTTTGATTAATTGTTGTTAAAATTCATCTCCAGTTATTCTGAAGGAAACGTTCTATACTTTTTGTAACTTTGTGGAAACAATAGTATGAATGGATGGTGTTGTCATCTCTTCCCTGCTTCTGTTTTCAGCAAAATCTATTTGATATTTTGTCTCTATGAGATAGCAACAGAGAAAATCCTACAGAGAGGAAAGATCAATTCTGGCCTAGAGATTCAGAGTTTTTAGTTCATGGTCACTTCATCCCATGCTTCTCTATCTGTAGATTATGCCACAGAAAGCCATGGTGGAGGAAGGCTTCTAATTGCATATTGGCCAGGGAAGGGGTGTGGGAAAGAGNGGAAAGAGAGGAGAAGAGAGAATCCATGTTAATTCAGGTTCTTCTTTTCTCCTTTATAGGCACGTAAGCCCCAGCAGTGTTCCTTATTCACCACCTAAACATTTACCAATCCAATGAAGTTGACAATCAAGACTAACTATGACAGCATTATATAAAATTGATTAGTCAGGGTAAGAATTTTTAGGTGTGTGAACAGAAATAGATTCAATGATTTGGATCTTCACATGCCAGTCTGAAGAATAAAATGACCTGTGTTAACTCAAGATCTAGGCTTACAAAGCAACCCAACATACCCACTAAATAAATGGAATAAACCAAATTATGAAGTCTGGAGTAGAAGTCCCTGTATTGTACTGATACACACAAGCAACCAAAAGTAAAAAGACAAAATGTACTTTAAGAAAATTATGCATCAAAGAAACCATAATTCTGAGTGATGTGATTTCCGATCATAAAACGTTTTTTTTTTCCAGGCATGAACAAACAGAAGTCAACAGTGGGCAAATCGCAACCAAACTGTGTTAAAAATCCATTTCATTTATGGCACCAGGATAATAAAGAAAAAAGCCACTAACAGGGTAAAAACTGATGATNGAAATGATCTGTTTTCAGTGATGAGGCCCAGGACCTGGAAGAATCTATCATTTCCAGAAGAAGGGTGTCGGGATTCTAGCTCACCAGGTTCTTCTTCAGTTGAGATGAATTCTCACTGAAAGTTTGGAATCTCTTGCCAATTCATCTTTCAATGCTTATCTTATTTCTATTCTTTCAGGTATCTTTTAATTAAGTAATTTATTCTAAATTATTCACATGAGCACACGAAGAGACTTTAAATATATCTTAGTCAAAATAAAGTCTTAAATTTCATAAGCAACAATGAAAATGATCAGTTGTATATTTTGGTTGTTTCTACTTCAAAACGTTGCAATTTTATACTCAATTACATAATTTATTCAAGATAAATTATCCATCTCCTAATTCAACCAAGTTTGTTGTGCTGTGTATAAATTTTAATAAGATGTGGAATTACTCTNTAATTTCAAATTCTGCCAAATCTCATTACTTTTGGGAACATGATGGAAAAAAACTTAATTTTCTTATTATGATATATCTTCCTTGAAAATTCTTTAAATTTATAATTGAAGTTAACAGTAGTAATGATCTAAAACTTAAAGCCTATTGTATACTAGGAATTGTTGGGCATATGTGACATGTTATTTGTAATCAGGTACTACTCTTATTTCATAAAATTCTCTATGTTTCTGTACGTGATTGCTTCATCCTCTCTCTCTCTATATATATATATATATTTTTTCAACATCCTTCCTTCTTCAATGTTAGCATTTGAATAGTTATTCATCATAGCTGTGCAATATGCCATCAGGATGGGGAGTCTCCTTTCATCTCTAGAATCACAACTGGAAACCTCAAGTAAAATTCATGGCATTCAACCAATTTCTTAGGAATGGAAGATATTTTCTAATTTGAGTAAGGTCAGTGGGCCCTACAGAAAAGGAGAGTAGAAATATAGTTTATCGATTTTATACTCAATTTGCACTATAGTAATTATGATAGGAAAGATGTAAAAAGTTTCATTAACATAAAATACATGGTTATCAAAATCAGAGATTCATTCAATAAGTATTTATGGCACACTTGCCATGGTTCATATTACCATGTCCTATAATAAATTTGAAAATATAAAAATTATATTACTCATTGGATCATTCCACAAACACCAAGACATGGTGTTTGTTCACAAAGCTTTGGTACTGCCCTAGTTGAACAAATGAAACCAAGTTTAACAGCATAAGCTACATGTTAACAAAGAACACAGTGTTATGGAAACACAAAAAGGACATAAAGAGCCACTAGTGTCAGAAAGAAAGAGGCACAGAGTAGGTGTCAATCTATACAAAAAGATTTGGAGGAGAAAAAGACAAGTTATGCTTTGACAGTCAGAACATAATGCTATGAGATGTGGGTATTCCACACCAAGAAACCAGAAAAGCATGGTGTGAGAAAACATTTGGGATAATAAAGGATCTAGAATTATATGCAGAGGAGGGTATATTTCTATGTATTAGAATATATTTTCAGGAAAGCAATTATAAGATCAACTACAGTTAATTTAACTATAGCTCATGTGTCATACAGCTCCAAATAACTAAGTTGAAAGATGTGCATCATTTTCTGAGCTGGCTGACTAAATTAAACTCAGGGTGAAAAGCTACATAGATTCAACTATAAATCAGCCTGATTTAGCCATGTTGTTGCTTTTGAAGTCTATGACTAGAGTTAATATCCAAAGGGAGGGTAGATATTTTCTCTTTTCCCTCCTTGGCTTTGTTCAACTCAAGTTTATTCTTCAATAAGAGGAAATAATTGCAGGTTGGCATCCCACAGCCTTGGAAAGTTTTGACATTTTGTTGTGTGCCAAAATCCTTTCAGGAAAAAAAAAACAACATGATGCGTGTGGACAGATGTTAGAACCCATATCTCCACTGCTTGGAGAAACCTCTACTCAGTATAGTGGTAGGGAACACCAAGGAACCTTCATCAGTCATTTCCACTATGTATCACTACCTTAAGTTTTCAGGTAGTTTAGCATCTTATTTCTGGGGTCAGAGTATGAGGTCATTTGTGATGGGAATGTCTTTCTAAAAATGTGTTGCTCTGATTGGTTGATAAATAAAGCTGTTTGGCCAATGGCGAGGCAGAATAAGGTTAGGCAGGACATTCGAACTAGGGGAAGAGAAGCAGAGAGCAGAGCTGG
>LZPO01044805.1:41676-67122 GCA_001675575.1 Neotoma lepida | reverse complement strand
GGGCCGTGGGAGCCGGGCGGGGAAACCGGACAAACTTTCGTCAACACATTTGCTTTTTCCTTTCTGTAATTACTATCGTGACTGTAGGTTTGATGCAAAGATTGCCTTTATATTCTTCCCCTTAGACGAACCCATGGAAGTATTATTCATGGTGGTATAGAGAAGGGAAATGGTCTTTGTGCACCCAGGAGTATGTTTATAAATTCTGTACTGGTGTGATCCACAGCTTTGAGTTTTCTTGCCGAGGAAGAAATTTTATTGGGTATAATTTTTTTCAGAGCCTGGGGAACTACCTACTGCTTTTGTCATGTGAGGCAACACAGCTCTGGAATAAACCTTATTGGAAATTCATATTTGTTATGGTTTTTTAGGTGGCTGGGTATTTCTTAAATGTCCTGACTCTGACATAGCTGTTCTCATACTGTGTCTCTAGAAAACAGCCTATA
The DNA here is from genome assembly GCA_001675575.1 of Neotoma lepida. Taxonomy (NCBI): domain Eukaryota; kingdom Metazoa; phylum Chordata; class Mammalia; order Rodentia; family Cricetidae; genus Neotoma; species Neotoma lepida. The sequence goes on along the minus strand of LZPO01044805.1, from coordinate 66,676 downwards.
CTACATAGCAGTGAGAAAAAAAAAGTGCCTCCACTCATGCAGGGCATTTACACTTCTTAATTGGAAGACTAATGCAGACAGAGTGCAGAAATTTCACTCAGAGATTGCATGTAATTTTCCTTTGGCCTGTCATTCCTGATCACAATAGCTAGGAAATTTACTAAACTTTTAAAATTCAATTTTCATAATTTATAAAGTGGGCTATTTTAACAAGACCTCATACGTAGATATCATTTTATACCTTTTGCAGAATTTTAGCATGTGTAAGACTTGAGCACACTGTCTCCCACACAATTACACTGCAATAATCTAGTAAACATGTTGATACATGATAAGCATCAATATGCTTANGATCTGAAACAAAATCTAGGTACATATCCTGAAAATAAGAACCTTGTATGTTATGAAACTCCTATTCATTTTCTTCTGTAAAGTCAACTTTTCCTCAGTACTCATCATTTTCAGACAAGGGGTATGTCCTANCTGAGGTCTATAGGGAAAGTTGATGAATTCCATTCATTGATCTTTTGAAAATAAAAACATTTCATATATGAATGAAAATTTTGTTTACTCTTTTCCTCAAAATATAGCTGATAATTGGTTTTCAGTTACTTTATGACAAATGGAAGAGGATGTCATGAAAGTTTTAGTAAGGTGATATATCTGATCTCTTCAATAGACTAGGAAGGATATTGGAACAATCTTTTAAAGACAGGTGGAAAATATTTGCTCTGTTGCCACCAGGACTATTAATTTTGTCATAAAGCATGGAGTATCTGTAACTTTATTTTATTGATTAAGTTAGTATTAATTTACTTTTAGCAGCACATGCTTGATCAAAGAANTTAGAATGGGATAGCTTGCCTTGGCTTGTGTAACCCTGTAAATCACTGTGAGTGTTTAAGCATTGAACATTTAAATACAGTTAAGTGTTTGGCAAGACGTTGGCAGGCTTCATTTTAACAACCACTTATTTGTGTATGTTTCCAGTTGGAACTGTACTGTATCACACTGAATGATATTGATTATGTCAGTTGGGTGACTAACATGAGCTTGTGTAAACATTCCATCTTATACCCAGCACTGATTACTGCTAGGTCATTCATCACTGTGCATATAGTGTAAATGTCTGAGATCATGTTGTTTTCTTTTTATTGACGAATGTTGCTCTACTTAAATGAATATAATCCTAAGTGGAAACTTTCGGGCACTTTGAAGGAGTCATTAGCAAAATAATTTAAATATTTCCCCTCAAGAGCACGTGTTGGAAATGGAATACCTAATACAACAGCATTGGGAAGTGGTGCCTACTTAGAAGATTGTTAGGTCACGAGGGCTCCATCTGATGAATTGACTACTAGTATCATAAAGGTACTTGAAACTGTGAGTTCAATTTCTTACTTTTTCTTGTCATCTCTTTCTGGTTCTACCCTCTGCATGGACTAACATTTTAGTTCTGTTTTTTTTTTTTTTCAGATCTCAGAACATGGAGCAAATAAATTTATTCTCAAAATAAATTACTCTCACATGTTATGTTATTGTAACAAGGAACTTAGTATGATGATTTTGAATAAGAATTAAGCAAATAATTACAGAAATCATGATTAACATGATATATTAATATATTACTGCTGTGGAATAATCCTCCTGTACACTGTAAAGATTTGTTACTCGAACTGGTTTAATAAAAAGCTGATAGGCTGGTAGCTGGGCAGGAAGTTAGGCAGGAAAGCCAAACTGAGAATGATNGGAAGAAGGAGGGCAGAGTCAGGAGTCGCCAGCCAGATGCAGAGGAAGCAAGATGAGAATGTCACATTGAGAAAAGGTACCAAGCCACATGGCTAAACATAGATAAGAATTATGGGTTATATTAAGCGTAAGAGCTAGTTAGTAATAAGCCTGAGCTACTAGCTGAGCTTTTATAATTAACATAAGCCTCTGTGTGGTAATTGTCTAAGCAGTTGATGGGTATTTGGGAGTTGCTGGTGGGACAGAAACTTCTGTCTACATATTAAGGGTGGAGAGAGGACTCAACAGTTAACAGTGCAAACCAATCTGGCAAAGGACCTGAGTTCAATTCCCAGCACCTACATCGGACACCTCACAACTCCTACTCAGGGAATCCTACAGCCATCCTCCACTGGACTTTGTACATACTTACACTCATGTGAACATACCTACAAACACACACAAGCAAATAACTAAAAATAAAGAACAAATACTTAAAAAGGGGATGTATTAATAAGCAGTTTTCTATATTTGAAATTTCAAGTATATATATTTAATAATATATATGCTCACATGTATATATGGTAAAAGGAAGGATTTAGATTATACAACAATTTTTCAGATAAGCTAATTCTACCCTTCTTATTTCCATCATCTCCTCAATAGACAAATGTTATATTTTCATAAAACAATATTTAATTCAATGAAACAGATGGGAAAAGTGAGAGAATACATCATTGATACATTTTAAAAGAAATTATCCCTGAGCATCAATACTAATCTTCTATATGGAAGTGAATATAGCACCTCATAAGATGGTGGACCATTTTAAGTGAGAAAGTTCACATCAGGTACTCAATGTTAAATCTTCATTTGGATTTTCATACTTGTCCAGAGGAACAATGGGTTTCAAATATTGCAATTTTTGTTTCATCAATCAAACTAAATACTCCATTGAGAAACAAAAGATCAAAAAAGCTGAATTATTAACACATCTTATGTTTTGAATTAAAAAATTTTTAAAAAAAGCTGAATTATTAACACATATTATGTTTTGAATTTAAAAATGTTCTCACGAGCTCATGCTTGGAGCAGTTGTTCTCCAGGGGCTACTTTGAGATGCTGCAGATCCTTTTAATTTGGGAATTTCCATCCAGCTGGTGGAAGTAGGTCACAGGTTGAGCCATTTGAAACTCACAGCATGGGTCCTGATTTCCCCTTCTTGGCTCCCCCGCCCTGGGATATGAGCATGGTCCTACAGCCCCGAATCACTGTGCTGTGCCGTGTGCTCCCTGTCATGACGGATTGAAACCCTGTGAAACTGTGAGTAAAATTAAACCCTTCCTCTTTTAAGTTGTCTGTGCCAGGCACTGGGTCCCCACAATAGGAAAGTAACTAATACAACTCCATCAGGCAAGTGGAAAAATACTGGGAAGAGAGATATTACTGGACTTCTGCCTGAGACTATGACTTTCCCAGTGTGGTAGTTAGAATGAGAATGACCCCCATGGACTCATATATTTGAATGGTTGATTCCCAGTTGTTGGACTATTTAGGAAGGATTAGGAAGCATGGCTTTGTTGGAGGAGGTGTGCCACAGGTTTTGTGGTTTCTAAAGCCTGTGCCAGACCCTGTCTCATCCTCTTTGCCACCTGCCCGCAGATCAGTATGTAAGCTCTCTGCTACTGCCCCAGCACTATGTCTGCCTTCCTGCCACCATGCTTCTTGCAGTAACGATCCTTTGAAACTTGATGCAAGCTCTCAATTAACCGTTTTATTTTGTAAGCTTCCTCGGTCATGGTGTCTTGTCCCACAATAGAACAGTAACTAAACTGCCTGGATTGAAATAGTTGGTTCTGTGACTTTTTTCTGAGGATAGGAGAACAAATGTCTATTCACTCCAGACAGTGTCAAAACAATTCCACCTAAGTTCAGCTGGGTGAGCCAGTGAGTTTACTGGACTTATTTATAGGAGTATGGCTGAGAGGCTACTTACAGTGGCGTGCATTACCCCCAAACAACTATAGTGCCAAAAAACTAGTCCCAGTANGTGTGAATTTCTGCATCTCAGGAGCTTTCTGCATGACTTGTGGGTACCTGGGTAGTATACGGAATCTCATCTCCCCAACAATTCTTACTGCTTATACAGCCCTGGAGAGGACCTTATATAGAAGCTTCCTGAATCTAACATTCTTCTTGAATACTGGAAGGTGCTTTTATGATTGTTTTGTTTTATTTTACTTATTTTTATTCCAGTAGTAAGAGTGCCCCTTCTTCCCAGACATATTATTATACAACACATTCCCACAGATAAGTTTGTATTTGGACACCAAGCGGTGGCAAAAGAAGTAAATTCAACTTCAAATACTACTAGCCTGGCACAGCATGACTGACATTGATTCAATGTTAGAATATTTCAGTACTCAAGATTAATTTTCAAACTGACCTTTAAGAGTCCCTTCTTTGAGTCTGGGCAGTGGTGGCTCATGCCTTTAATCCCAGCACTCAGCAGACAGCAGCAGGAAGATCTCAGAGTTTGAGGCTAGCCTGCTCTACAGATCAAATTTCAGGATAGNCAGGGCTACACAGAAAAACTGTGTTTTGAACCCCCCTCCTCCCCAAAAGGAAAAAAAAATTCCCTCATTTATTGTTAAATGGTATTAGGATGTATGCATCTTTTTAGACATCCTTGTTACTTTTCCAACAAAGGAAATGTTAGCATTCAGGTATCTGTACTGGCCTGCCCTTAGGTCCTGACAGGATACGTCCTCAGCTGAAGCCACTAAGAGCACCCCTTGCACTTTCTGCAGCCAGTAAGAGCACCCCTGTGCACATTCGCTACTTTCCCTTATAAAAGGTGGGCCTTGCCCACCTCTGTCTCTTTCTCTTGCGTCGTTCTTGTCCCCAGGGACTGGTCTCTGCCCCCTTCTCTTCCCATTCTCTCCCCTCCCCCAATAAACCTCCCATGTGAGCCCCTCTTGTATGGTGTGACTCCTTGCTGCTTTGAAATTACAACAGGAAATATGGTGAATAAATGACTAAGAGTTATTTTGAACACTTGAAGATACTGATAGTCATTTGCTCAGACAAGTGACTTTCAGTCATGTATTTTTAAGAGAGAACCGCAAAGACTAGAATCCACAGTCAGTGAGGGCATATATATAGTATAGATACATCTGGGTAACTCGTGACCACCCAGGATGTTCAACATATTCTGGGTTGCCAGAGCAGGGTTTAGAGATCAGGGATTCTGTGTAGAACACTGCCCTCAAGGCACACTTGGCAATTACCCTCTTGGCTGTGATGTCCTATGAAGATCCTGTGCAAGATTGAGCCCATTAACTTTCCCTCAAGGGAGGGGCTCATGAGGCCCTGCCCTTCTCCAAGGACGTATAGACAGTTCACTATTTGTAGAGGAAAGAGACTTTTTTTTTTTTACCTTCAGAGTTGTAACAACCTGCGCCCCAAACAGTTATCTCTCACTCACACTTTCAGGGATAATCCCAGTAATTTACTTCCTCACCAAGCTAGAATTGAGTGTAACTGTCTCTTTGCTCAGTCTTTGGTGTTGGTTGACCTGTGTCTGGAGTGAATCAATGTTCATAGTGACAGTCAGGGAAGAATCCAGCAAGAAGCAGAGAAGTGGGGTTTTGTTGTTGTTACTTCACTTCCTGACATCCCAGATCTTGGTAGATATTGTGACTCTCACCTAGGGTTCTTTACTATACAAATTTGACAACAAAATGATCTTATCTCCTGTATGTCTCTTAATATCCTGTAGAATCATCCTATGCAATACTGTTTTTGTTTGTTTGNTTTTTGTTTTTTGTTTTTGAGACAGGGTTTCTCTGTGTAACAGCCCTGGCTTCCTAGAACTCCCTTTGTAAACCAGGCTGGCCTTGAACTCACACAGATCCACCTGCCTCTGCCTCCCAAGTGCTGGGATTAAAGGTATGTGCCACCACAACCTGGCACAATACTGTTTTTTAAAATGAAAACTAGAAAATGTATAGACCTTTATGCTTTCTGGAAATGTCTGAAAATTCCCAAAGATAGGGAGCTTTTGTACCTCTTTAGAAGTCTAAAAGTCAGTTTGTAAAAATAGCTATATAAAAATANACATAAATTTATTTATACATTATGTAGTCCCAATAATGAAGTAATTCTCACAATATCTTTCACTGTCTCCATAGATTCATTCAAGCACAATTACACTGTAAATTAATGAACTCAAGTTTTCACAAAGTTGACTTTGTAACAAGTATAAATTTTAATATTGGTTATTGTTGTGAGAAAAACAAAATCAGANATATGTCTAATTATCTAAATACACATTTTAAGGCAATCCATTGCTCATGATTGTAAAAGCTAATACTTTGAAGTGAATAAAAACCTTTGTATATATGTGTGTCTGTAGCTCTTTTCTAGCTATGAAGATTTCAAAAAACATCAGGGACCTGACATTCTTTNCATTAAAAAGGTATTTACACTAAACCGTAGAATTGTTTAAAGATAAGAAGAGNAAAATGATTCAGGAATTCACTGCAAAACATGGACAATTGCTTGGGTTGTAAATGATTCCTCTGAAGACTGAGTGGACCTGTCAGAACCAAACGTATCTGAGAAATCTCGGGGAAAGCTGCACTCTGGAGACTTGGTGTGTGCTGCTCACTTCAAAGGAGTCAGCCTCCATCTCATGCTAATAAGCCAGCCTGAGCATCCAAACCTCTGTAATTTCTCCTTGAACATGCTCAGTTCCCTTGTTGGATTTTTCAGAACCTGGAAATCTGAGTTGTAAACAAAGCACTGCTATTCTATTGGAGCCGTGCATCCTCCACTGACATTAATAACCATGTGAGTTAAATGCTCATGGAATTAAAGAAAGCTACCTAATGTTGGGCAGGATCACAGACTATGATTGTGTTGGTTTCAAGAGAATAAATGGGATCCAGAAATGTGTTTACTTTAGTAGTGCCAAGTGGGTAAGCAGGCCTACCTACTCTGCATTCATGTGTCTTTCTGCTTTCTTCAACTCTCTTCTGATCAAGGATGGCTTCTTGACCTCTGGCCATCCCAGTACCATACNGTCAGGCTGTGTATNGCACTCTTCTGTTCAACATGTCATTCTTCCTTGCACTAGAGGAGCTAATGCCATGCTTACTCAGATATGTCAAATGTTTATGAGAAACACAGTAAAAATTGCTCCTTCAATTCTCAAATCTCTGTTTCCTGTGGCACTATCTATTGTCTATGATCTAGAGCCAGTCTAGGTGCCCATAAACAGATGGGTAAAGAAAATTCAGTTTGCATACAAAATAAAGTTTATTTGTCCATAAAGAATGAAATCCTGTTATTTGAAGCAAAATTCATGAAACTGGAAGACATTGTGATAAGTAAAATAGGTCANTACAGAATGGCAATTCCATGTCTTCTCTTATATATGTGAACAGACCATCAACAATTTGAGAGAAAAAGGGTTTAAGCACTTGCTATCAAGTCTGTGGAACTGAGTTGGAGTCTTTGAACCCACATCAGGAAAGAGAGAATCAGGTCTTGCAGCTTTTCCTCTGACTTCTACTATAAGATATCAACATGAACTACAATACTGACCACTAGAGGATGAAGAGAGTATGTTTTCTGGAGGTGGAAGAAGGACAAATTTGATCAGTGCATGCTAATATATGTATGGAAAGATGCTANACTGCATTAACATGTGTAAGATGTCAATGCTTTAAAAGTATAAACATTAGTTGGATACAAATTCATGGGTTNATGTTCAAGGTATTTATTCTGTTCTGTCAATATGCATGGAGAATCTCTTGATAATGCCATTTGATGTACAAGTTGAATTTTATGANATCTAAGATGCATATTTTGGGGTTAGATATAGTAGTGTACTGCCAAATCTATATACCATTATGAACTTCCTGGATTTAGCGTTTTCACTGNGATTTTTGTGCATTTGTGTTAACTTTTGTATGTAGTATGAGGTAAAGGTCCTTAGGACTTTACTTACTAAGGACACTGGGTATCTAGACTTCTTGAAATTAATTCTTGTGTCTCCAGAAGCAAGCAATAGCTTGAATATACAAAACTGTTTCCTCTATTGAGTTTTTCACAATAACAAATTTGTAATATATGCTATCCATTACCCATTCTGACATATATTAGGAAAACCTCTATTCCTCTGGGGAAATGTTTTTAAAACCCAGAGATAATTTTAAAGTGTGAAATTGAAGGTGGATTCTAAATACGTTATATTTTTAATAAAAAAATAAGAAAAGTCCTTTTAAATTGTTCTCTTTTGAAGTCTTTTTTTAAGCACTGAAGAAATTTTGTTTCCAAAATAAAATTTTCTTTGTTGTATAATTGTTTTGTTGCAGCATACATCTAACATGGAAAAACCAAGATGAACTCAGTTCAGCCCTTTCCAGGATCCTAATGGCATCTTTAGACATCACCAATCAATTTTAGAGAAAGAGAACATGAACTTCATAGTTTACGTTGTGCTGTTCTCTATTGCTCTATCAACGATTCTGTGTCTTTGCAGGTCAGAGCAGAGCATTTTTCTTGAGTTATATTTTAAAATTTGATGTTGTAGCAGGGCATCTGGGTTGTTTATTTGCTTATTTTTATTTCTTGAAATGGTGGAAGTCATCTTGTAGGCATGTGTCTGAGGAGGCTGTTGCCCAGTGTCTATGAATTGAGCATCTCATTAAGTGCTGCTGAATATAATGAGAAACCTGACAAAGGCACCCCAAAATGAATGTTTCAATTTCCACAAAATAGGAAAGCCACACCCTTCCTTTGCAGTATTGTGTGCAAGACAAGCAAGACTTATAGAAAGAAATAAAATTTTATTTGGGAGAAAGAGTAGACTGAACAGGATTGAACAAATTTGCATTTTCTCTGTCTTTGGATTATGAAAATAGGTTCAAATTCTAACTGTAATTTGGGTAGGGTAGTAATAACTCTTTGCTGTATGCTTTCTGTGGGTTTGTTACAATTTCCATAAAATTTGAGAATATAATGTGAAGCGTGAGTGTTCTCGTGAGAGTACTGAAAAGTGATAGGTGGCTTGTGTTACTGCCCTGTGGTGTGGCATCTGATGACAGGAGTATAACCAGACAGAGTTAGTCTTTTCTGTCTTTCATTAGGCAGGGCTACTACATTTCTCCACAACTAAAATCTCTCCTTTTATTTGCCTTGAAATAATGGTATGTAGACTCTGATTCAGTAAAGTAAGCCTCCTCAGCTTCTCAGAAAAAATTTGGAGACAATATAATAATACCTAGTGTAGTATACCCATGTTGACTGGATGCCTGTGTTTGAAATCATGTTCTGGGCATTAATGTCTTTGGAGAAGTAGAAGACATTCTCAGTGATTCAGAAGGACTTGCTTATTCATTGAAGGCTCTTAGATTCAGTGTCCACATAGGCTTTCTCTCATATGTTCAGNGCCAACTTATTTTCCACACCCTGTGCAGTTATGTCATTATTTGTTTAGTTACCTTGCTATTCCACTGTGGTACCTTTTTAAAAGAAGATTATTATTTCTATACATCTGTGTAATTATGGCATTAGCATTGGTGTTGTGATTATTGTCACTTTCTTTATCTGAACACATATAAAACATAGTCCATTTCAGCCTTAAGCTGTGAACTCTAGCTAATTTCGAGCACAATGGTTAATTCACTCATGTCAAAAAGATGAGCTTTTTAACTTCTGATAATAAGAATGTATTTTGCAAACCGGAGTTACACTGATGTGATACAACCAAAGTCATAGTTCCTGGTATCATTGTTTAGGGGTTAAACACAGAGCCTGTGGCAGGCAGAGACTCTGCTGAGTCCATAANCACTAACATTGGGCTTATGTTTATCTTTTTCTTTTCATTAGACATATGCATCTATTCTAATTTGCTANTAATCTGCACCTACCATCAACATCAAAGACACCATAGGCTTCCCATGATGCTGGCTAAGCATGCTGTAATGGGGATTCAACCCTCATCCACCTGAAGAGTTGAATCTTCATATTGCACACTGTTCTAGGTGTCGCTTATATATTCATTAATTTTTATTTATTTTTCACATGGACAACTTTTCTTCCTTTCTGGTTCTAAATCCATAGATGACAGTTTTTTGGCATGCTACTGCTGTCTTCTGTAATGTAGATGAAGATGCCCAACCTTTTCATGATCTTCACTTGTTATGTAAATGAAAACTTAGTTCTTTGGCATTTGTCTCAACGACAAACTGAATCCCTGCTTTATTTGAAGGACATCAATGGGAATGATACTCTGATAATATCTGAGTATCACAGCAGTGATAGAAGGAGTCTTCCTCTGGTGGTCATGGCAACCTCAATTGCCTGACCATTTTAGTGTGTGCCACATTTGCAGACCAGAAAGACATTTTAATATTTATAACTGGTAAGGATTTTATGGGAAAATCCTACAAACTAGGCCAATATTCTGTTCCTCAAACCTTTATTGTCCAATGTAGGCATCAATCAGTTGATTATTCTTATGTAAAAAACATCTATCCCTGTCAAATGTGGAAGTTATTCCTATCGTTCCCTCTATCTAACAAAATTCCATTACCTCTCTACTATAAGGAAATGCTATTCCTTATCTTGAAGCTGTTTCATTTTTGTTAGTATCAATATGAGCTTGTGGATTCCTGTTATCATGAGTGAATTGTTTTCTGTTACTTATTTTGGTGTTCAGATTCTTTGGTTTCCTGTGTAAAACATCTCGTTTTCTTAGCTCTGACTCTCAGGTACATTAGAAGTTTACAGCTTATTTTGTATTTTCCTTCTTCTAATTTTGGATCTTATTCTATTTTNATGATTACAGACATAGGCCAGTGTAGGCAAACAAAATAAGTAGGCACCTCTTCCCTGTTTAACTAGATACATTTTCCTTCTAGGATATGCTTGGAAATTAACGTTAATTCATGGAGTTGAAAGTCAGCCACAACAAAGCTATAATTTAGGTGGTTCTTCCACAGCCCCTCCAGGTACCTTAACTGTGAGCTGTGCTCTGAACTCTAAAGTGGTGTTTGTACCATCTTTGAAGTGTTCACCTGTACANCCGACACCTCTTGTTAAGGCAGAGGCTGATTAAGTGTCTTCCTCTTTGTTAACCCAGGCCACCAGCAGTAAGCACTGCTACTATATAAAACCACAGCACTGTTCTCGAGCATTGAGTGAAACTGTTGTGTGTAGAATCTTTTTCACAGTTTTATCTTTCTGAGAGGAAAAACAGGTCCTGACCAATGGCTCTCATGAAAAATGACCACCGTGTAGTGTACCTAATGTCCTTTGCANTAAAAATGCAGTTGCCGAGAAATCCTGACCATGACCATTTTCAGTCATTTCTTTCACAAGCTATAGTTTCTTTGATTAAAAACGTATGGAATATAGAAATAAAAGTAAAAGCATTAGTATTCATGGCTAGAAATGGAAAATTGCTTTGACATACAAAGAGAGATTGAGAGAGAGAGAGAGAGAGAGAGAGAGAGAGAGAAGAATATTGTATACATAATATATCCTCACAGAAACAACTTCATTTATTTTTTACCTATCTATTAATTTATGATCAAAACCTGACTTCACACTGATACTCCTGTTTCTAATACAGTTCTGAACTTCTTTTTCAGCTTGGCACATCGCCATGTTTGTGAATCTTTCTCAGATGTACTAAAAGCTTTTTCCATTAGCAAGTTCAGTGCATTTCCTAATTTCCTCAATCCATTTCCTGACCAACTTTCCTAGTAGATATTCCATCCTCTCTGTGTAGATGTCTCTTCACTGCTCCACTCTTAGATGTAAGTCTGCCTCTCCTCTACACAGCACCCTTGTCATCATTCTCAACTCCCAGTCTGGTGATTACCTCCACCTAGTCCTCACCTCTCTTCCACATTTTTGGCACTGTCTGCTCATGTCTCAGATCATTGTCCATAGGCTGGTACTATTTTCTCAGCCTTGAGCTAATAATATAATACTTTGAAAATTTGCAGGACATATTCTGCTTATTAACCATTCATCTAAATTATATATTATTCTATAATTCCTTCGTTTACAGAGGAAAGTGGGGGTATTGCCACATGAACAGTCAAGGGGTATTTATTCAGAGTTACTCAAATAGGTTACCTAACTTACTGAACAAGCAACTAAGAGCTTTCACTATTCATTTTACTGCTTGTCTTTATTAAAGCATTGATTAACTTACCATTTTATTTTCTCTGAAGGAAATATTCTTTTTCTTCAAATGGGGGATGTTCAAAGTGATCATACTAGTCCCTTAAAGAGTTTTGTTTCAGTTTCTTCAGGTTTATTCTATCAAAAGAATTTTTTCTATTATACACAAGCCACGTGAAATTAAAAATAATCCAACTATTTCTTGAAAGTGTCTTCCAATGTTCTCAATATTTGGCCCACTCATAGGAAATAAAAACACATGCTGGTAAAGAATATTTGAGTCAGAGTTGCTAGATTTAGAGGAAAAAAACTTTACACATTTAAAGGGAGAAGAGGGAAAAAGTAAAAGTTTTGTAGCATAGATTGTCAATTGCTTCTGAAAGAAACTTTATTATTTTTATAGGAAAACTTCAAAGATGTTGGTTATAATTTATCAGGTGACATTACTCCTGTTTTTAGTTTAGGAAAACTATTTTTTGTCATTGGCTACATGCTTATTAATTTTAGTTGTTGTGTCAAAGAAATTCCTTTTGTCCTCATTTGTTTTTCCTGTATGCTTTGCAAGAGCTCTAAGCCACTGTGGCAAGTACTTAGATTCCTCTATCACCATGGTAGGTTTAATCATTAGTCTAAATTATATTCCACACCTGGCATCCCAAAATTACATGGAAATATATAATATAAATTCTTGCATATCTATATGTACTACCATGTTTAAAGGGTATGTTGGAAATTCTAAACACTAAGGTTTAGGAATTAGATGAGAATGTATTCTCTAAATAAACAGAACATAAGGGATGTGAAGCCCCTTTTGCATGTAAAACTATTTTGAACAACACTAATGGCCTTAAATTTATCTTGTTATACCATATTCTCAAGTATGAATTACTCTATACTACTGTAACATACTATTTGTGAATTATGATTTATATGCTTATAATTCATTTATAAATTTTCNAATAATTATAAATATAATGCTTAAATTAATATGTTATTGAAACTCATAGTCATAAAGTTAGGTACTTATAATGCCAAAAGAAAATTGTGTTCTAGACTGATTATCCTAAAATTCCCAAGAAATATTTTGTGGAGCTTACATACAACCCATTTTCTAAAATGAATAATCATATTCCTAATTTTCACTATTGACTTTATACTGTCCCAATCAATGCATTTTTAAAGATAGTTAACAGTTAATAACACCCAGTTTCTTAACCAAGTTATAATGTGTTAAAATGCAAAAAATAGGTATTTTAAATTTATTGTAATACTAGTCATAATTTTCTTAATATGAAATAAATATTAATTAAATAACATGGCATAGCAGTGTGTGTTCAGTTGCGTTAGGGAGTGTAGAGTCTCTAATTTTCCCATTTTCATTATAGCAATTACCTGTTTTGCTTCATTAACTCCCTCCCGTACTTTCTGTGGAAATTGTCTTCTTGGCCTGGAGCTTTTGAGTCAGCTCATGAATTGAGAACTCATTAAAATATCTAGCCTAAGTTTTCTCAGTATGAAGAAGATTCATACAACCCCAATTTTTAGTGCCTTCATCATCAATGGTATATATGGTAATCAATGTAAGATGTATGTTTTGTGTAACTCAAACCACATTGGAGATGGGTAAAAGGTAGATGAATAGAAAATTCATAAATCATATATTTTGATTGAGATCCTGAATTCATTGTTCATTTTTTTTGTTGTTTTTTTTTTTTGAGACAGGGTTTCTCTGTGTAGCTATGGCGCCTTTCCTGGAACTCACTTGGTAGCCCAGGCTGGCCTCGAACTCATAGAGATCCGCCTGCCTCTGCCTCCTGAGTGCTGGGATTAAAGGCATGNGCCACCACCACCTGGTTCATTGTTCCTTTTAGTTGGAGAGCAGATCAATGCCATTTCCTATGTATAGATATGGGAAGAGATGAAATACNTACTAGGGTATGCATAATGCATTACGCATGNTTCTAAGTCTGTCANATCTANTGAGTCACAAATCTATCTTATTTCCAACTGCCAAGGTATGTTTTCTTTGCCTTTGGAGTTCTTTAAGGAACCCAACCTCCTCTATGTGGCAGGTTGGGAATCCTAGCCAAACAAGCCTCCTTAGGAACAGCTCCAATTAATGACTGATGTGAGGTGACTTCTTAAACTTCCTCTCTCTCCCATTGTTTGGCATAATCCTGCAGCATGTCCCCTTAACAGGAAACTCCTGTTAGTCATAAGGATGACCTGCTTGAGGATACACTGTGTAATTTCTGTCCCCTGTCTGCTTCTCAGCTATCTCTTTTGTCTGCCTTATTATTTGTATAATCAAAGATTCNCCCAAATAAATTCCAGATGGTCACTTAGNTAACCTGCTTTGACAAACTGATTTTCAGATTTATGATTGAAAGTCAATGTACATTTAGTTAAAACCAAACTCTGAATTTTGTAGGGTCTTAGTGAACCACAGATCCCAGTCAACCCCAGAATCAGAAAGTAAACAAGAGGTACTACAGAACACAGTATTAGTAAACATTTATATTTGGTAGGTGAGGTTTATAAAGTGTATTTTTCTTCACAAAAATTTCAACTTCTATGAATTTATTTATATGAAACAATTTTGGGTATCTACCCTTGTTCATCAAACATTTTTGTTTATCATTCTGTGTTTGGGATAAACCAAACTAAGACAAATTCATTCCCTCAGTTAACAAATATTCATGGCTAGCCTACCATATGAGTAAAACTGACAAAATTCCTTTCCTCATATGATTTCATTCTGGAAAAGCAAGGATGAGATTTTACCAGGTCTTGGTAAGTAATGTGTATANTACCAAGGCAGAAAAATGTGGAGATAGTGTGGTTATGGTAGGTATTAAAATAAATTACAGGGAAGACAGGGAAGTGCTCACAGAAATTGCATTTCACAAAGTCTTGAAGGAGGGGAGGACTATGCCACAGAGGGGATTTGTTCCTAAATCTAACAGATTTAAACCAGTGTCTTTNCATGACTATTTCCTTTCAAGTACTATTTTCTTTATAAATATTACTAGTTAATGGGAAGCAAAATTCCATTCCACATAGTCAAATGTAAGAGATCTTAATAATGAAATTCAAACATGTTACACTTTCAGAGAGATATTTCAATGCATCACTGTATCAAAC
Organism: Neotoma lepida; assembly: GCA_001675575.1. Lineage (NCBI taxonomy): Eukaryota > Metazoa > Chordata > Mammalia > Rodentia > Cricetidae > Neotoma > Neotoma lepida. The sequence goes on along the minus strand of LZPO01044805.1, from coordinate 51,598 downwards.
AGGCTTATAAGAATGCCCACAACATAGAATACAGCTGTATCAAAATGTTCTTTTCTGAATAAAATAATGCTCCTCACCTCAAAGAGATTAGATTTTAGACATGTAAACAGAGTAATCCAAAAATGTAATTATGTTTCAGGAAAATAAAAAAGTGAGAGTAGTAAGGGATTAATTTATGAGNGTACAGATCAAAGACATTTGTAAAGATACAGGTACATGAACAGCATATCAAAGACCCATCAAGACAAACAAGCAAGCATATAACAGAGCAGTGCAGTAGGTACAGTGTTGAGAAATCCTGTGCTGAATGTCTTACCTTCATGAAGAATTAGAGAACACAGAAGATTTTTAGATGAAAGAAGATGAAGAGACCCATGTCTGGATGATGAAAGGGTTTGTTTTGTATGCATGGCTGAGGGACTGGAAAAGACCTTGGAGGGGCATAGCTATGATCAGTGCGCTGTGTTAGGATGCGTTTCCTAAGGTTTCAGGGACTTATGTGAACTGAGAGGAGAAACAAAGATAGAAGACAAATTCAGATTTTGTCATACTGTGAAGATGTGATAAAGAGCAGAATATAGACTCTAGATATGTATGAGAAAACCAACAGCATCTGAGTTTGACTACAGTTATGGTGTTGTGTAAAATGAAATTCCTCATGTAACAATAGAGTTCATGCTCAGGGAGGAGACACTAACCTCAATATGTAATACGGACACAGAAATACTCTTCAGTGCATTCCAGAATGGCTTCACTCTAGTCTACTAATCTCTTGAATTATAGTAGCACTTCATGCCTGGACTATTGGAAAAAAGAAGATTGAATTTAGTTGGATAAAACCATAAATGTTGGTACTGTAAAATACGTCTTCAAAATGNAACCTTCTTAGGTTCTTTTATTGTAATCTTCTAAAAGTAAATTACACTTGGTTATCTAGTTAATGACGGCTGTAAATAAAATCTACTTAATTAAAAGCAAAAATTAATTTTTAATTTCTAAGAGAATTATGCTAAAATTGCATACTTCAGCAGAATTCTAAACAAACAATACTGTCTTAAATTTTAGAAACTAAAACTGACAAAGGAAATGATATATTTTTGGCTCAAACTTTCAGAGGTTTCAACTTATGATTGGTTGGCCTTATAGTTTTTNATGAGATGGCATATCAGAGCAGGAGCAAATGGCAAACCAAAACAAGTCACCTAGAGGATAGCAAACAAAAGATGTGAGAGTCTCATCATCGTCTTTAGTGACATTATTTCTGTGACATCAAAATCTACTAGGCTCCCCTCAGAAGCACAACTCCATCTCAGTAGTAGAACTCCAGGGAAGACAGCTTCATCACAAGGAAATTTAGAGGAGATTATACANAAAACATGCCAGCATATGTGCTTATGTATGCTCTTATTCTTTAAGGTTGTCACTTGCTATCACTAGGAAATTGGTTTCAGGGTGTCCTAAAGTATCAGAATCTGCTGATGGCTCAAGTATCATACACCAAATATCATATATCATTTTAAAGATTTTAATTTTGTACATGTGTGTGTGAGTGTGTGTTATATGTTTTTTGTAGGTTTTCTTGGTGGCCAGAAGTGGATGTTGAATCCACAGAAACTGGAGTTGTAGGAAATTATGCCCAATGGATATGGGTGCTGGGAACTAATCTTGGGTCCTTTGGAAGAGCAGCTAGTGTTCTTAATCACTGAGACATCTCTCTATCACTCATACAGTATAATTATTATTTTTTAAAAGGCTTTGACTAGCTGCCTGCACATGTTAATCTTCTGCATGTTTCTTAAGATCAACCACAATGTCAATAACTAGAATTGTATAATATATTTCATTTTTCAGAAAACAAGGAGTAATAGTGTCTGTATCTGGTCAATATGTAAAAAAAAATCTTGAATACTTTCAATCCATGCTTAATTGAATTATAACATGCAATGAAAAGATAAGGAGTTTAAACTCAATGTGAAAGTTTGCTATTCCAATTGTATTAACAATAGCAAAAAGGCAAATCCCAAAGAGTCCTTGATAANACTGCTAAGCATTTGTTTGTGTCTTAGTTTGTATACAAAAATCATAAAATCAGATACCAATTATGTACAAATAAAATTTCATAGATCAAAACCCCAAGCCAAGCTGCAGTCATGTATGCATAATCATAATTTAAGAAAAGACATGTTTACATTTTTTTAAATTTCAGAGTTGCTTTTAGTACTAACTTCCCAATTCCAAACTGTTGGTAGAGGCCCAATTGACATCACAGTAGCTCTCACAAGGTAACTACACGAAAAGCACGAGTACAGATTTTAAAAATAAGAAATGATTTTTGTTGAAGAAATAAACTTTCCTTAAAATAGCTTCTTTTCAAGACTATTAACTTGATCAATGAGTGATGAATGCTGGGATTTAGGATATAGTATACTGGCATTTCCAGAAAATACATGTCTGTATCAGAAGTGTGATTTAAAAGAGGGTGGAAATGTGTTTTCTCATACTTTCTAAATATTTACAAAAACTTTATAAGTTATTAATGTTAAAATTTGGTCACATACATCTCCTTTAAACTCTTTTGATTTTTGTTTTACAATATCAACAATGAAACCACTCTCATAGTTTCTTGCATCGTCCCAAGTGCCTGCCATTGTATTCTTCATTGTCTAAACCACCCTGGTTTTAGGATATCCTGAAAATCCACATGCTCTTATTCACTTCAGAATTGTCTAATAGACTATTTTCTCTGTGGACACTCTTGTCTATGAAGCACAGATCATTAAACTCAACTATTTTCAATTCTCAATTTGAGCATTGTTTTCTCTGCAAATCCTCTGCTAAGCCCGGAGTTGAAACTTAAGTCTCCTGTGGTATATAATTTTAGAAGAAGGTATTACTAAAGAATATGGTGTATGGTGGAAATTACAATGTTGGCTATTTAAATGGATTGTTCAATGACTTTTTCCCTCAGATATCTGAGCTTTTGACATAGAGGCTCCTTTTATAGCCTTACATTCTTGGTGTCTGATATTTGGTAATAACTAGTAGTTATAGACTATCACATGATGCTGCTGTTCTTTATATGGGGAGTGTTTGAAGATTTCAAATTATAAGTATGTAGTTTCAGAGGATTGTTTCTTTTAAATAAGCCCATTAAAACAGCAACACGTAACATTCCTCTTTGACACCTGTATGATCCATCCTCCATATCATGGTTCTATTTTAATAGGTGAGCACTGAGTTGTTAACTGCTCTATTAAGAGTGCATGCACACAGGCTGACCAATGTACAGGTATAGACCACTGGTTTTCTACAATAATATTTACTGTAGTGGTTCTCAATCTGTGGGTCATGAACCCTTTGGGGGTCTCATATCAGATATCTTGTACATCAGATATTTACATTACAATTCACTATAGTAGAAAACTTACAGTTATGAAGTAGCAATCAAATGATTTTATGGGTGGGGGGGTCCTACATCATGANGAAGGTGAAGGTCAAAGCATTAGGAAGGTTGAGAACGACCATATACAGGTAATGAACAGGAATATTTTTCATTGTCAAAAAAGGAGATGATGTTGCTGTCTTAGCAGCTGGATATTGAGCTGAGGTACACTTTGAAATAATCAAAGGAAGAGCTATAATGTTAAAATGCCAGAAATACTGAGGCTAAGAACTTAGATATTGAAAATTGCACTGTAAATTATTTTGTCCTTGGTAGCTAATAGTTTCTACAATAAAGATTAAGAAAGTCAATTAGGTTCATTTAATTTGGCTTTCATATAGACCAAGAGTGCTTATACTTCTGTAGTGGCTTGTATGGCAAGTTCATCCCATAGGACCCTGTATTTGAGCACTTGCTCCCNCAATGGTGCCCTATTGGGGGTAGATTATGGAGCTTTTAGGAGTATATTGGGGGAAGTGTATTATTGACAGAAAAAGTAAAATGTTTATGGTGATATTTTATTTGTGTACCCCAATAAAGCTTATCTGGGGATCAGAGGAAAAAGCCAGCCACTATATTAAATATAGAGGTCAGGTAGTGGTAGCACATACCTCTAATCCTAGCATTCAGGAGGCAGAGACTCATCTGGATCTCTGGGAGTTCAAGGACACACTGGGAACAGAGCCAGATATGGTGGCACATGTCTTTAATCCCAGCACTAGTTAACCATTGAGGTCTGGAGGTCTATACAGACAGGCAGGAAGTGATAGAGTTGGGCAGAAAGAAGAAGTGATGTAGCTGGGTGGAGAGAGGAAGTAAGATGGCAGGACACAGAAAGGTATATAGGTGTGAGTATACAGGAAGCAGCTCTCTTTGGAGGCTGAGAACTTAGTAAGGTGAGGTTAGCTGTGGCATGTTCTATTCCTCTGATATCTCAGTTTTCACCCCATTATCTGGCTCTGGATTTTTATTAATAAGACTGTTCAGCAATTCATCTTACAAATGTTTATATCCTCACCTCACTTCCTGATCTCTCTCTCTCTCTTTCTCTCTCTCTCTCTCTCTCCTTCCCTCCCTNTGTGTGTCTGTGTGTGTGGCGGTGGCTGTAATCTCTCTCTCTGTGTCTTTCTCTGTCTCTGTCTATCTCCCTCCCTCTCTCTGTGTGTTTCTGTCTCTGTCTCTCTGTCTCATCTCTGTCTCTCTGTTTCTCTCTGTCTCTGTCCCTCTCTCTCCCTCTCTCTCATTTATTTCTCTGTGTGTGAGCCTGTGTGTCTGTGTGTGTGGCGGTGGCTGTAATCTCTCTCTGTGTCTCTCTTTCTCTGTCTCTGTCTCTCTCTCTCCCTCCCTCTCTCTCTGTGTTTCTCTCTGTCTCTGTCTCTCTGTCTCTGTCTCTCTGTTTCTCTCTGTCTCTGTCCCTCTCTCTCCCTCTCATTTATTTCTGTGTGTGAGAGTGTGTGTGTGTGTGTGTGTGTGTGTGTGTCCTGTGTGGTGGATGAGATGTAGATGTCCAGCTTCTTCTTTTTACCTCTGTGCCATGCCTTCCTACCATTATAGACTCTCCCTTTAGAATCATATTCCTGAATTTTCTGGTCTTTCTCCAGTTGCTTTTGGTCATAGTATATTATCACAGCAACATAAAAATGACTAATCAACAAATTAGTCTATGAAAAGTGTTGATGNTTTGGAAAACCTGACAATGTCGATTAGGGGGGAAATCTGGAAGAGTGGAAATTTGGGCTACAAAAGTGGGTGAATGCTTTAAGCATAACTTAAAGGATCATTCTAGTGAAAGCCTGGAAGACTGTAGTTTGGAGAGTTAGGAGAACAGCCTGGCTAATGAAGTATAAAGAAATTAGAGGGGAGAAAGGACTCTATTATAAACAATTGAGCTGGGGGACATTTGTATAATACCTTGGCAAGGAATCTGAATGCATTCTGGTAATGTCTTAAGAACTTGCTTGAGACTTAATTAAAAAATAATGGAATACTTTCCTTGGCAGGAGAAATTCCAAGAAAGCATGAATTTGACTCTATGGCATGGATGTTACTATTTACTCCTATGCAGGTCTACAGTGAATAAGACCAGTAAATGAGTCAGGAAGAATTGAAAAAGTATGCATTTCAGAGAGGAAAAGAGCATTGGGAAGCTTAAAATTACTGGCAAAGCACATGCTGAAAGGAGAATGTAGTTGTTATGAAGAGCAGTGTCATTAAGAAGAAGCTGTCTGCTCTGCTTTGGAAAGGTAGGAAAAGTACTCAGTACTGAGGGGAGGAGGTAAGAGGATTATAAATTCATGTCCATTCTGGAATACATAAGACCCTGTCTCACAAATGGTGAAAAAGGTCTCATAATATATAGAGTCAAACAGAAATAATTCTTTGTACTAAATACAGCATTTCTTACGTTACTGATATCCAATAACCGTTGTTGTATTGACTTTTGACACCTCATTCAAGCTTGACATGACCATTTTGTACCCAAGATTAGATGTCTCAAAGATATTACACTTCCCAATTTCATGTCAAACATGGAGGTGATCTGTGTGGCATGTATGTCATCGGTAGTAATGGTGAATAAAATGCTGTCATATTTGAAGATAAATTATTTTATGAAATATAATGAAAAAAAGGATGCTTTTTTCAAGTAATTATTAAAATGCTCATTATTTATGATATATTGGAATATTTATATAGATTTCTAGGTGAATATTACTATATATTCTAAAGTTAAATTATACTAAATTTTATTTAAAACATTATTGGTGGTTCTGGGAGATAGTAGACTAATGAATATACAAACAAACCAGAGATGACTTAAGAGCAGGTATACTAAGAGATGAGTAATGTTGGAAGAATTCTGGTTTCAGTTGTGAATTGAAATAAGAAACTTTCCTGGGAAGAAGAGGGGGGAGTGTTTAGAATTTATTCTGGAGCCATTAGATCCAAATTGGGGGAATTCTTTATTTCTATTGATTTTGAGTCCAGTTGGAGGGTCAGAACCACAGCCTAGAGCAAAGAGAGAACCTCAGAAAATCTGAAGTATAATTGCAGTAAGAAAAATTTTAGGGCAGAGAGAGGGGGGAGGAGAGGAGAGAGGCAGAAAAAGAGAGAGAGAGAGAAAAAGAAAGAGAGAGAAAGAGAGAGAGAGAGGGAGAGAGAGATCTGTATAGCTGGAAGAGAGGGAGAGAGAGAGAGACCTGTTTAGCTGGAAGTTTTCCTGTGTCCCACCCAGTCCCATGGCCTCTTGGTGCCAAGTAAACACACAGAGGTTTATATTAATTACAAATGGTATGGCCTATGGCTCAGGCTCATTATTAATTAGCTCTTATAACGTAATTCAACTCATTTCTATTAACCTATGCATTGCCACAAGGCTTCATGGCATTACCTGTTCTCTCACATCTTGTTTTGCCTGGCAGTGGCTGCAGCTTCTGCCTTACTCCACCCTTCTTCATCTCCATCTTCAGTTTGAATGTACCACCTAACCTTACTCTGCCTTGCCATTAGCCAAACAGCTTTATTTATCAACCAATGACAGCAACATATATTCACAGCATACAGAAAGACACCCCACAGCACTTCCCCTTTCCTGTCTAATCAAAAAAGAAGGTTTTAATGTTAACACAGTAAAATTATATATAATAAAAGTTATCAAGCAAGAATTACAGTTACAATATCTAGTATCTTTGTGCCCATACATGTTGGTAAGAGTTTCCACCTAAAACCTGAGAGAACTTAAGAAGAGATTCTAGTATGGTGATAAGAGCAGTGGAAGGCTTCAGTGGTGGGCTTCAGTGGCAACATGGGGGCCTCCTGCAGTCTCTCAGGGGCCAAGATAAAAAAGGCTTCTCCCAGCTGCTGCTTGCTTGGGAGCACAGCCTCAAACTTAAAAACACAGGCATGCTACTTAATACTGCTTCCCAGAATTGGGGACATAAGTGTGACTCGTTTGTACCTGCACCATATTGAAAAGCTGAGTGGGGCAGTGCCAGCAGCCAAGGATGCTGCTACTTTTATCCTAGCCATGCAGCTTAACAGTTTAAAATCTCCCCTGCTCAGAAAAGGATTATAGATACACAATAAGACAGATTCAAATGGAATAAACTTCTAAATGGTTTACAGTGTGTGTAAAAATGTACATAAGATTGGAAGAGAGAGGAAAACAAGTATAAGCAGTTATATAAAGAAATAAGTAGTTTAAAAAAATAAAGTCTTTAAAGAGAAAGTAAAAATAATATAAAAGGAATAAGTCATGTAAAGANGGAAAATACACAGAGAGTTTGGATTATGTATATTATGTTTTCTTAATTTTTTTGACTGTTACTGAGCTAACTGCAGAAAGACATGTGATTGTAAAGGCTGCTAAGTTAAGCCAATATATATATTTTAAAGGTATCTTGACTTCAAAATTTGGATCTAAGGATATGTTGCTTTGGAAAAGAGGCTCTGATTTTGTTTCTATAGGAAGCAAGAGGCTGTGGATTTGTTCCAGGTTAAGAGGGATCAGATTTGATCAAATGAGACCTCCTGAAACTTGACATGTGGTAACTATCAACAACGGTTATAGTCAGTCTTCATAGGACTTAACCATTATCTCAAATTTTCTCACGATCCCCATAAGATTGCCAGTGCCTCCAATCAGCAGAAAGTTGTATGCAAAGCTATGCCCAAATTCCCAAATTATTGTTTATAAATGTTTATTTTTATGTAAAGGTGATTGATTATAAATTCAATCTCTTTCTAAAGAAGAAAAGGGGATATAGATATGATAGGATAAAAGCATAGATTATTGAATCTACTTTTAAGGAGCAACAACTGATTTTAGTTTATTGATACAAATTTAAAGTTAATATTGTTATACTGTATATATTGTGTTATTATATTGTATATATGTATGTGTTATGTTATGCAACTCATTTAAAATTGTAATATATAAGGCCGGGCAGTGGTGGTGCACACCTTTAATCCTAGCACTCGGGAGGCAGAGGCAGGCGGATCTCTGTGAGTTCCAGCCTGGGCTACCGAGTGAGTTCCAGGAAAGGCGCAAAGCTACACAGAGAAACCCTGTCTCAAAAAACCAAAAAAAAAATGTAATATATAATTAAGAAATACAAATTAATAGTCATCTATGATTCTATGATAATCAAACTTATAGTCATTCTAGTTAAGTTTTTTAGGTATACAAAGTTTTTTAAGTATACATGTTTTTTAGGTAGGCAATCTTCAAACACTTCAAAGACCTACAGAATATGGCATTTAAAATGTTTTCAGAACTTAGACTTTTCTGGATAGTGAGACATGTCTGCTCCTGGCAGCACCAATTACATCAAAGAGGAAGATGGGCATTAAAGAAACTCCATATGGAGTTTGTTTTCTTTAGGGCAAAAGCTACCTAAAGGCAAAGAAAGTGCCCCTACCTCCACTGCTGACAATGGGCAAAAGCTAGCCAAGGACAAAGAAAGTGCCCTTGCCTCGACTGCTGACAGTATACTATACAAATTTGACAAACAGGACACAAAAGAAAGTGACTGCAGAACTTTGCCAAGACAAGTCGGGGTAGCCCTTCAAAACTCCTGCTTCACAGATAAGTCTGTCAGATATACTAGGCCTGTAGGTTGAAGATAGATGCCCCAGTATTGCATAGGAACCTTGAGTGACTCTCTAGGCAGCCTGATACCCCTGTCATTGGGTAACATTATAGCCTTCTGGGGCCTTTGATGTAGTTCAAGACTAGATAATTACAATTATAGTTTTCCTTAGTTATGATAAAAAAGTAAATTAGACATAAATATTTAGACTCATAAATATAGGATAGATGATAGAATATTTTCTTTAATTTTACCAAATATAAATACACTAGATGTTGTAACTGTATTTCTTGCCTGATAATTGTTTTGTTATATATAATTTTACTATCTTAAAATTAAAACCTTCCATTTTGACTAGACAGAAAGGGGGAAGTGCTGTGGGGTGTCTTTCTGTACACTGTGAATATATGTTGCTCCTTTTGGTTAATAAATAAAGCTGTATTGGCCTATGGCAGGGCAGGATGGAACCAGGATGGAAATCCAAGAGAGCTAGAGAGGGAAGAAAGGCAGAGTTGGAAGAGATGTGATGGGAATGTCTTTTTAAAAATGTGTTGCTCTGATTGGTTGATAAATAAAGCTGTTTGGCCAATGGTGAGGCAAAATAAGGTTAGGCGGGACATTTGAACTAGGGGAAGAGAAACAGAGAGCAGAGCTGGGCAGATGCCATTCCGCCATCTAGAAAGCAGCAGCATGCATTTCTCCCTCGCTGGGTGATCCATGCTTCCCTCCCAGGTTCCTCCCTGGAGCTGTAGGTTGCAGTCTGGTTATCCCATGCTTCACATCTAGTATCCACCTATGAGTGAGTACATACCATGTTTGACCTTTTGGGTCTGGGTTACCTCACTCAGGATGATATTTTCTAGTTCCATCCATTTACCTGCAAATTTCATAT
>LZPO01044805.1:4173-14257 GCA_001675575.1 Neotoma lepida | reverse complement strand
CAATATAAAGTTAAGCACACACATTGTTTAGAAGTTTCAGGTCTTCTAAAGAAGTGGAGAGACAATGACAAGAAAAATAAATATTTAGAGATATAAGTGTTTAGAAAACACACACACTCACACACAGATACACACATACTCACATAAGACACACAGAAACACACACAAACACACAGCAGACACACACACACCTCACAGATATACTAAGTTCAGATTATCCCAAACAGAATTAGAGCAAAACATCACAATATAAGATTAAAGAGAAACCCCTGGAGGCAATGCAAAAGAAAATAACAAAGGGACATTAGAAACAAAAGAGTCGGCACACATTATATCAAGCTTCTCCGTATGAACCATGGAAGCCAAAAGACAATTGATTTTCCCCTTTGATGCTCTCTCCTCTATCACAATGATGCACAGTTTGAACATTTTCCTCCTATTTAACTGGAAACTGTGGATTTCTTGGGTTTTGTTATTTTTCTTTCTGTGTTGCTCACATTGTATGGCTTGTATATTCACATTGGGTTTACTTAANTTTTCACTCCATTCTGTTTTTCCCCCAATGACATTTATTGTTTATTTTTCATTTTTCCCCAATTTTGACTGCCCCATTTTTACTTGTTCTCTGCCTACATTTCTTCTGTTGAATTCATTGTTACATAAGTTTGCTTTATTTCATTTGGAATAAATGTGATACACATTAAAGATATCAAAAGAGTATTTTTTCCTTCACTTAAATGCCAGATTTGGTAAACGTGCCTCCACACACACACAAAAGCATACATTCAATTTCTCTATTCTTCTTCAGATATCGAGGCATTTAGATTTCTATACTGGACTTATTAAGTTGTGGAGATTGCAGACTGTGCCACCTTTTTCTTAATATTACAGACTCTCTATGATAGGTATTTCATTTCCTTGTTTGAATTTGACCTGCATGCTCTAGTTTAGGGTGTCCACTGGATTCTCATTTCACCTATTAGGGGAGAGTCAAACCTCTGGGTAGATGGCATTTAGACTTCTCTCAATTAGTCCTTTCCACTCTGGCATTCTTATGTCATTTTCAGCTGTCATGATTTGCTTTTATTGTTGTCCCATCCAGAAACATTCTCTTCCCAGTTGCACATTTATTTGTATGGACCTTACCTACTAATTGTAATCATAAACTAAAAGACATGCATGCATAATTATGTCTCCCTAATTATCCCTCAGCATTTGTTAGAATTTCATGCTTCTGCCCACTGTTGACACTTTTAGGTAGTGATTTTGGTGCTTTGGTTGTAAATGATAAGAAATTTTTGCTGGAGAGTTACCAGAAGTTACCTAGTCCATCCATCATTCTCAGGAAAGGGAATAATATAGTTTCAATATTTGAATACACAGTAGTATCTATGTCTTTTATTTATAATATTTCAAATTTATCATATTTTCTACTTTTTATACCCTTTTAAATTATTCTGTCTTTATATTTAGGTTTCTAAATTTTAAATATATTTTGAGTAATTGTAATGTAGCTACAACTGAAAAACCTAAGTGATTTTCTAAAAATAAATACNTATCACATAATTATTTTTTCATCCTTATTTCTCTATGTTCAATTTGCTTTACCTTTAAGCAGGTATCACTCTCAAATAGAGTTCTATAGAAGCAGTTCCTCATGGTATTCACTTGTCAATAAATAATTTTACTGAACAATCCTTGACAAAATCAGTTAGTTTAGTAAATGATCCTNGGCAAAACCAACAAGGAAGTGCAACAATAGATGAAGGAGAAATAAGCCAAGCCAAGCTGAACTTCTCGGTAATGTTCTCATCTCAACTATCAATCAAATATTATATACAAATATAATGTTAATAATATAAATATTATTATAAATATTATATACAATATTTATATATTACACATCTTTTATATTATATAAATATATATGATATAGTCATCATAGCTTTGCCAGTGGAAGCTAGACTTACTCCTGAATTCATCATTATTGACTAAGGTCTTCCTCTGCTCTTTCTCTGCTTGCTCAAGCAAATATATCTCAGTATCTGGAGAGCAGAATTCCAAAGAACAGTGTAACTAANGTCTTATTACAAACATGCTATCAAACTTCAATAGTATCATTTAGAAGATGAACAAGAGGTATGAAGTCTGCACTGGCTATGTATGGTTTTCATTAGATTAAGCTTAAGCTTCAAACTTTCTCTATGTTCCTAGTCAATCTATGCCCACAATCTAATCTCAAATCCATAGTTTACTCCTTATAAAAGTTGGATTAACAAATTCTGGGAGAATTCTATTTTTTATATTTTTATATTTCTCATCAAGTAGAAGGAAAATGTTGATTTCAAAGAGATTTGAAATGATCACATTTCAAATTATTTATTCAAATAATTTATAATGTTAACATACTTATATTTTTCAGTATGAATTACTGCTCAGTAATTTAATCAGAATGTCTTGATTTCATTTTAAGAGAATTGATTTTATTTATGAATAAAGTAAAACATAGAAGTCTAGAGAAATTAAAAGAAATATTATTTCCAAAGCACACCAAACAATATCAGAGCAAACTAGTTAGTGACAGGATTAAATAAATTCAGTGAACAATATTTTTCTTGATTTATTTTGTTTCAGTTTTAGTTAATTCCAAAGATCCATTGTCTAAACTATTANTACTCGAAATGCAAATGCTGAATGATTTTGTATTATAGTGGGAGAGGGAGATTCAGAGAAGAGAAAGACAAGAATTACTGCATTCCAAGACAGGAATAGTTTTATTAATGCTGAGTATATTTTGGTTAGATTAGATCCTCTGGTTAATGTACCTGTGAATTACTCTGAATTATCTATAGCGTTCTACTCTACTTTGACATTCTTGAAATAAAAGCAGTGGGATTTAATTGTTCTATTAAAGTTCCTTAACCTACATGAACTAGAATTTCATAACTCAATAGCAAATAAGAGAACTTTGCTAGGAAGATAGCAATCACCAAATTTTAGCTGACTTTCACTAACCTGTGAATGCTTTTAATTTTAAAAGTAGGCCAAGATTGTCTCAAGATTAGATTTCAATAAGGGGTTGTAAACACCACATTCTTCTGAATTTTGATGTAGTTAGCAAAACTTTAGGTGTCTGAAAATGAATAATATCTCTAAGCAAAGCTATTTGATTATTTGTTAATACATAAGTAAGATATGACTTGACCTGAATACATTTAAATAGCTTTGAATAATTTTTATTTTATATGTATGTATTTCTATATCTCTGGTAATGATTGTATACTTTTCTTCATGGTTCAAATGAAGAAATATATAGTTAATCTTAATTGTCAACTGGACTGGACTTATAATCACCATAAAAATACACCTCTAGGTATGTCTAAGTGTATTTTCAGAAGGGTTTAACTGAAGAGGAAAGTCTTTCTAGTGTGGATTCTTTGGCTAGAGTTGGAGACTAATTAAAAGGAGAAAGCCTGCTGGGTACATGCATTCAACTCTTTCTACATCCTAACATTGGATGTGATATGATGAGCTGCCTCCTGTGCCTGCTGCGTATCTTCCCCACCAGGAGATGCCAAGTCTCATGGAGATATATATCATAATAACCCTTTCATTCCTGAAGTTGTTCTTGATGTTTTGTTCCACCATAAACTTTTCAAATATATCTGAAGGAGAATGTTAAGTTATGGTAATAACATGGTTTTATCTGATTGTCATAAAAATAATAATAATTTCCCAAGTGTCCTAAATAGCTATTGATAAATCCAATTCATTCAAAGCATTATAGACATTGTTTCCTCATATTGGACTCTGCTTGCCAGTAACAATCTTTAGTTGTAAAGCCAAGCTGTCTGTATACATAGATATCTCAACTCATATGACCTCATTAATAGAAATAGTAACTGTACCATAATTCATCAATATTTAACTTGCTGATTCAGTATAATTACTTCTATTAACACATCAAAATGACCTATTTATATATTCAATATCTTTTCCATTAAAGTCAATCTCTAAATCCTTTCCTCATCCTGTCCAGAGTTATCCTTAATAAAACTATACAGGGTATGTAGCCTATAATATGTTTTTGTATAGTGATATGACCTGTGACCACTTTGAGAGAGACAGTATGGAAGCTATAGTGTGGTCCAGTAAATCACACATTATACCCTTTAGTTCACANGTCTTTACTTCTAAGTGTTTATTGCAAAGAGTTATTGGTCTGATTTGAGGCCTCTGGCTTCTGTTTCACTATGGATACTGGTCCCTCACTAAGACTCCTCTTGGGTATCTTGTTACCTTGTGGGAGATCCTGTAGCTTTGAATCTGCAGGTCTGGCCCCTTCACATGCTCCAGCAATTCATAGATGAAGTGGATGTTGAGTGTGGAAAGACCGTCAAAGGTAGCTAGATATTCCAAGGTGGGAAAACAATCTAAAATGAGGAAACTCTGTTGTTAACCTCTGACAAAGTTTGTAGGATATAAAGCCCTTTCACTTTCTCCCATTATTGAAAAGAAAGAAGGACAAATTTTGTAGAGATGTGCATACAAGACAATCTTGGAANATATTTACCTCTGATTTGAAAAGAAGCAGAAGGTCCTTTAGTCATGTATTCTTCCATCTTCCATCTTCAAAGAAACCTGCAATAAATATATGGTCCAAGAAAATACATCTCATTTACTAGTCATCTAAAAAAGGAAATAAAGAGAAATAAAACAAACTGTGACCATAAGGGAAAATGTGATAAACACTGACTTAATTTATCTTGATAAGTTATCAGTAATTATTAGTAAATTATTGATAACAATTATCAATAAATTAGTGATAACTCTCAAGATAAACTAATACCATAAACAACTTCAAAGTAAGCCACAAATTAAGTATGTCACAATAAATCATATATAGGAGGAAGAAAAAAAAGACAATGTATTGATTAAGATCCTTGGGGAAAATTTCTATAATAGGTGAGAGATCATGAAACACAATCAAGAGATAAAATGCAATCTATGTAAACTAATGAAAAAAGGAAAACCAACCTAACCTAGAATACTCTTTCATAATGAAATAATAAAAAACAGCATATGCATATACAAAGGATAGTGAAAGGTAGAGAAGACACAAATGAAGAGTTTACTTAGCATGAGACAGGATTGAAAGTGGAATTTACATGAGGTCCAAAGAACATGACAAAATGGTGTAAATAAATCTNGAAGGTAACATGAAGACAATTCAAAGTTCTTCTTTCAAAGAAAGTACTTCATTATTTGAAGACCTGACTTCTTTTCTTGTCTCTTAAAAATCTCCTACCTGTGATGTTTCCAAGGTCAACAANGACTAATCTCTGCTCCACCANCNTCTGCACTCTTCTAGACAATGAGACTGAATTAACATGGGCACGCAAANTAATCTTCCTTCTTTTAATGTGTCCTATCATTTGCATTTATATAACTGTGAATTTTCCTTTCAGCTTTTATCAGGGCAGTCATAGGTCCATCTAATATATATTATAATAAGAAGGAGAAACTAAGTGACTATTGAGAGTACACTAGTGGCCTAGATTATAAAGGATTAAAATCTCACATGGGAGAGCATGCAAGAATATTATCTCACTGTGTGAAGGCAGGGTGATTGGGAATTCATGTAAACAGCAGAGAAGCATGGACACCAACTTCGTTTTTTAAAACTTTTAGTTGACTCTTTGTGAATTTCACATCATACATCCTGATCCTGTTCATCTCTTTATCTCNTTACTTCTGCTTTCTGCTTTTGTAACTTCTGCACCAAAACAAAATTTAAAACTAAAACCAAAGAGAAAAACAAAACAAACAAATAAACAAATAAAAACATCTCAGTATGAAAGCTATTGTGTGGCCCAGTGAGCCACACAGTATACCCTTTAGTACCTATATCTTTACTTGGACATATTCATTGCAGTGAGTCATTGGTCTGGTTCAGGCCTCTGGCTTCTGCTACATTATGGATAGTGGCTCCTCATTAGGACTCCTCTTGNATAGCCTATTGTTGCCTTGTGTTTTGGAGACCCTGTAGCTTTGGATCTGCATGTCTGTCCCCTTCACATGCTCCAGCAGTTCATAGATGAGGTGGATGTTGGGGGTGGGCTACCTCATAGTCCTGATTCTGGACCAGGATAGTAGCTGAATTTGTTAGCCAATCATCTTTTCTTCTTTATCACCACCTGGGCAAGGTATCTAGCACAGCCCCAGTTAGCTCACCCCGTGTAGCAGACAGCAAGAAGCTTGGTCAGTTCTCCTGTTTTCACACCCTTGGGTCCAACTCATCTGCACTCACACCACCAGGACCAGCTCTACTGTTTGCTCAGTGGAGGTGCAGGGCCTGCTCTCTGGATTGATGCACTTAGTGAGGGGCTGGGCTAGCTCTTCCATTCTCATGCCCCAGAGGCCAGCACTACCACCTGTCACAGATGTCAAGGGGGGCATATTTCCCTTACTCTTGCCATCACATAGCAGACAAGGGGGTTGGGGGCAGTCCACCTGCTCTCATGCCTCTGGCCCTTTCATCTGTGCTCCCATCAACAGTGTCAGCTCTATTGTGCTGCCCAGGCGAGGTGCAGGACCTGCTCTCCTGAGTGCTGCTGCCAGTGGGGGGAAGGGGCACAAACTNCTTATGATAATTTTTGACTTTTTAATTGCACAAACATATTACTTATACCCAAATAAAATCTGAAAAGTATAGTTATTAAAAAGAGCAACTCAAACATGCACTGATAGGAATAATATAATGGTACTTCATGTTTGCATTAAGGATGGTTACTTAACTTAAAGTTTTATATTTAGTTTTTAGTCATTTCCCTGTTTTATCTTTGCACCTCATTTTAAAATATAAGTATCTAAGGAGTCGATTAAACCAGTAAAGCTTGAAAACAAAATACAAATATTTATCCTCAAAATTTTTTTGAAATTCAATGTAATGTAGATTATGTAAGCTTGTTTGTGAGGTGCTAAGTTACAGACAACTTTGTGTTGAACTCCATGCTTGGTGCCCTTCACAGGAAAGAGAATGATCAGGAACAAACAGCTCCTATTCCCAATAAGCATGGCCATCAGTGCTGAGAACAGACTGCTAAACTATTCCAACTCCTTTATTAATACAATCAAGCTAACTACATTGTCATTTTACATTTCAGCATTCTGTTCATTTTAGCAATAGAAATAGATTAATATCATGTTAATGANTACACAAATGAGAAATGAACTGGGCCATGATATTGTACCAACAGCTGCATCTATTTAAAGTCTNTACTGGTTAATTTTATATGCCAGCTTGTCTAGGCCACAGCATCCCGATATTTGGATATCATCTAGATGTTGCTACAATGACATTTTGAGAGGAATTTTACATTCATATTGATAGGCTTTGAGTAAAGCAGATTAATCTTCATAGTGTAGCTGGGCAATGGGTGCTGTTCAATCAGTTGAATGCCTGTCTCTTATACACATCTAGATGTGTATAAGAGCTGTGTCCTTGCCCACTGCATGCATCAGTTACAAAATCAACTTCCTCTTGCATCTCCAGGGTGATGGTCTTGAAGATGCTGGGATTATCTGTTTCTGTCATCATAAGGATGGTAACAATTACTTTTTAAAAAAATCTCTCTCCCATTTTCTTTACTACACATACACATTTACAAACATGCAGATATCCTGTTAGTTCTGTTTGTCTATAAAGAGCTACTAAAATGTGATACTCAAATACTTAGATCAGAGAATGATGATGGAGAAGAGGGAGGAGGAGATGAGTGGGGATGGCTGGAGGAGGTGAAGTGAGAGGAGAGTTGAAGGAGTGGAGGACAGGGGAGAGGAGAGGGAGAAAGGTCAGTCACAGCCTTGTATTTCATGGTGTATTTTCTTTAAAATAAGTATGCTCTGTTTGCAAGTTGGTTTTTGGTTTTGTCTCCTATATTAATGATTGAAAATAAATACTCTATTAACACAAACAAGACAGTTTTAATAAAGCCAATTTGATTTATCCCTGTTGACAACAAAATATTTCTTTTTACAATATTGTGTGCTGAAAATGCAACTGATGTGCTTTGAGTGACTGCCAGATCAATGCATAATAGTCNGTTTTAATTTCCAATATCATCAAGAAAATTATAATGTAAAAACCANAGTATTTTGAACAAGATAGGGTTTTCTCTGAGCAGACATTAATCTCATGGAAAGGGAAGTGATAGATTAAACAATACCCAGGCTTCCTACTTGAAAACATTTTTTATAAGAAACATACTCCTTTCATTAACATAATTTTTATTCTCAGAAAACCCTGATTTTTACTGAACTTATTTTTAATAAAAAATACATGACTTTTAACTCTATTTAAGGAACAGCAGCCTGTTTATGGAGAAAGAGCTTGAGGACGGCTCCAGGGGAAATGTCAGTACCTGTTCAGGAAGAATGCAAATGCCATTTCACATTTAGAGAAACATGATTGTGGCTTCACTGTGAAATTCACAAAGCCTTTTAGGGTAGGGGAAAACTTTACATGATTAAGTGGCACCAAACATAGATGTATATCAAATTGTAACTATCAAATTATAACTACAGTGCTTACCAGAGAAATGTTCTTTNACATGCAGGGAAGGCAAACCCTGAATACTGAAGCATGATTTGTGTTTTCATTTGAGAAGGAAGGCGGCACAAGGACCACAACTTAAACTCTGTCAATGCTTGAGTTGCAATTGTACGCATGAGTAAGCACCNCTTCCTAATAATAGCCGGCAAGCTTGTTTTCATTTGTAAATGCTTTTCCTTTTGATAGAAGAAATATTCATATCCTTAAGAAACCTGTACATCCCTTGTCAACTCTGGTCTCCTTGGTGTTTAGTTANTCAAAACTGTATTTGTGGCCAGAAATAGAATAGGTTGATGTAGCCTTGTGCTCACAAATGAGGCTCTTTCACATTAGCGATGCATGGTACTTATATGTTGAGTGTGAATTGATGAGTACATAGAGTAATCTTTTTTTATTTAATCCTTATTTATTTAAAATCGATTTTATTTTTAGTTACGAGTTTCTGTCAATCTGTGCACATGAGTGTCTAGGAATACCAGGAGAGGGGATTAGATTCCCTGGAGCTGGAGTTANAGTGAGTTGTTAGTCATCCAACTTGTGTGCTAGGAACGGGACTCAGGTNCTCTGTAAAAGAAATGGGTACTCTTACCAGCTAAGCTATTTTCGCAGCCCCTGGAGATTATTGTTTTTAGTGAAATGTTTAATATTTATGAACTCATGCATTACTTTTATTTTACATTTGTGCTTTGTTGCCAATAAATTAAATGTATCCATCTGTCATTCCACTATTATGGTCTAAGAGCCCCACTTTACTTGGCAGTGTTCTCTGGAGGAACATAACCAATAGAAGGTGTATATATTATAAAAAGAGAATTATTTGATTGACTTACATAGTAGGGGCTGAGTAATTCAACAATAGCTACTTGAACCCTGGAAAAGTAGATAGCCTGGCTGTAGCTGCTAGTCCAGCCACCTGCATGCCTCAGTTGTCCCAATCTGGTACTGAAATCCTGTAAGCTCTCTGGGACATTGTCAGTATTGAGTCAATGCTGGAAGTCTAAAGAAACTGGATCTGATGTCAAGAAAGTGTGGCAACAGCAACAATGAACATGCTGTTCAGAAAGAATTGAAGCCAGGCATCCACCTCTTAATATTTGGCTTTCAGTATGGAGGTGCTACTCACTGGAAGCAGCTGTTTTGCTCTCAGTTAATCCTGACTAGAGCTGTGGAGGTGTTCCTTCCAAATGATTCTAAATCTTGTCAAATTGACAGCCAGGATTAACCATCACAGCCTCCTGAGATGGTGTGCTGTTACAGCTGTTCTAGGGAAGTGGCATTTATTGGAGTATGATAATGTGGTGTAAGAAGTGGTTTGAGGTAAGAATAAGAAAGAGAGTTACTATTTTGGCAGGCTTGAATAGTNAACTTTATACCTTTTGTGGAACCTATTCAGCATAGAAAGATCCCATAATGGGGCAGGCATGAATAGCTCATTATCATAATGCTAAAATAAAAATGGGCCTTTGGTGT
>LZPO01044804.1:31947-45770 GCA_001675575.1 Neotoma lepida | reverse complement strand
AAGTTATTATAGGGCCACTGGTAAATTAATCTGGTTCTTCATAGGACACTTAATCTTCTGGAACTGGTGTAGGCATGGTAGGGCTCAGGGGCCAAGTCCAACTGTGTGTTTTGCAAATAGACAGTTACTGGCACTCACATCCTTTTCTCTATACATTATCATTGGTTACTTTAGTACAGTAGAGACAAACGTATCCTAAAACATTTTCTGTCCATCTGTTAGAGAAAGTTTACTAGCCCTACTGTGGAACACTACTGTCCTAACAAACAAAACAACAACCGTCTCCCCCCCCCCCACCAATTACAGGAGCCACTGGTTTAATTTTTTTATTTTTATTTTCAATTAAAATGATCAGTTCATGATTTGGATATGGAGGAGAATCCCCATGATCCTTACTCAGACATGGCAAAATAGAGCTTGGAAGGCCAACCAAAGAGAAGGACAAAGTGGATGTTGGGTTGGCTACTGTTTCCATTACCCAGATATTAAGGAGGCTCAGCCCTGATAGGTGTGTTGGGATATGGATAAATTTGATTATTCTGAGTTACAACATGCAATTTCATATTCTCTCATGGTCTCACCACTAACTTAAGAAACAAGTGAAACTGAATATAATAAATATTCTTTATCCCATTCTCTCTAAATTATTATCATTTTTAACATGTCATTGGTGAAACTGTGAGTGAAATACCTGACATTATCACTGTCCTGTTCAGTGAATGGAGCCCAGTGCATATTCTACAGTATCAGCATATTTCACTTTCCACCAGGCCACATGTCAAGTGAGCATAAGAGTGACCACATTGTACAGCTGTACAGTGTGGTGAGTATAGGGTGTGCTCCGATCATTGTTGTGAGCACTCACAATACTTTCTAATTTCTGTTTTTGTTTTATTGCATGCTTGATGAATTAGTGTTCTACTAAAGAATTTTTTAACTTTTCTTTCTGGAAGATGTCAATATATTTATTTTATTGTTTTATTATTATTATTATTATATTATTGTTGTTATTGTTCCAAACAGGATCTCTTGATGTAGCCCAGGGTGGCCTTGGATTTGTTATCCTGCAGCTTTGGCCTCCCAGTCTTGAGAGTCCATGTGTATATTTTTGTGCCTTGTATAAAATAGTGTTCAGATGTGAACTTCTGGGGTAGTGGGTGGGTGGCTGACTAGAATCTTACTGTGGTGTGTGACACTATCTGTATGTTTCTTGTAGCTCATGTGCACTGTCCCTTAAGAGACGTCAAAGTTTGCATTCATCTTGGATCTTCTGGGTCTGCTAGAATAATCAGGAAGCTTTTGGAAAGCTACAAGATACATCTCCAGGGTCTTTTGTGCTTCCTCTAGATTGCAGCTGTCAAGTATGAAAAATCCACCCTGCCAAGATCCATTTGTTGATTTAATCACTCTCTTTCCCTTGGATTTGAATTATGGTTTGGTGGAAAAGTCTAGAAGGTGCTTAGTGCAAATGAGACTAGGTTCCTTCTTGGAGAGATTGCAGTGCAGGTTCAGAGTGAAGAAAAAAAAAACAATTGCCCAAACCAAGGCAAAAGATGTTGAGTCACGTCAGTCCCCATGGGCTGCCTGCTCTTTTCTGTGTGGCTCTTCTAGCATCTTGCACAAAGAGGCCCGGAACTGGGCCAGCTCACTGTATTAAATGGTCTTTTGGATTGATCTCAGCTCCCATTGTTTTCTTCCTTGGGTAATAGATAAAGGCTCCCTTTCTGCCACTGGAAAGAGGCCAACTCTGACATGCAGTTAAGTGGGAACTAGCGGATATCCTCTTGGGTACAAGTCTCAGCACCTGAGCTACCCAATTGCTTGGTGAGGAGGGGTGATCTCAGGTTTAGCTTTCCACTTAAACCTGGCTCAGGTTGCTTCTCTGTCACCCAAATGGAGCCCGAAGCTTCTTGTCCAAATGACACTTTTNGGCACACTGTNTTTGGCAACNTCTTCTGACGAGGGGTTAACATGAATCGGTCTCATCAGAGTCTTTGTTTAAGGGTAGACGGNANGTGCTGACTTGCCTTGTGCATGTGCTCNTGTNTTCATTTTTCCTTCAGGATTCACTGACTTTCCCACACCTCTTTCCCAAANTGAAGAAAAAGAGAGACTTTATTGATATGTCAANAAGATGGAAAGCTACTNTGAACATACTTAGACCCTCCCCACCCCCAACTTTTAAAAATAGGTCTGCTAACATCAGGCACTTTGCAAAGCAGCAGTTTTGAAGCCTAGAATTTTTCCTCCCCTAGCTTCTGAAAGCTGAGTCTTGTTCTTTCTCCTGAAGACCCCTCGGGGTTTGAGCTTTATGAGAGCACGTTATGAAGAGTGGGACGGATCCTTTAAGATGAAAGTCTGTTGTTTGTCTCATTGATGGTGACTCCCAGCTTATGCCAGGGCTGAGAGGGTGGTTGTAAAGGCTATTTCTTTTGCTCTTGATCACTGCCCCCCCCAGGTGATTTTACCCCCCTCAGGTACATTTGGTAATGTCTGGTTATTTTGGTCATCATACTGGGATCCACTAGAACTCTGTCCCACAATGCACAGGGTGGTGCTACTCTTTGATGAACCCCGAGTGCCAGGGAAGGAAGAATCATGCTGAAGGGACACTTTCTAGGATCAAGTTGGCCTTGTGTGCATGCCCTTTTTTGTTGTTGTTAAATGCCTTCAAGTCATGACCATTGCATCATTAATAATAAATTNTATATTAAGGAAAATGCCAGATTTACTCTCCTCCAAAGGGGAGAAAAAAACAGAAAATCAAAGTGGACCTATTACCACTTACCCACTGGTGACATTTCCACCAGAGCATCGTTTCTGTGTTTCATTAATAAATACAGCTTGGAGAATCATGAATCTCTCAGATGTGACACTCGGCTATGGCGAGGGATGGGACAGGTTGAAATTATGAGGGCTTGGAGGAATTGCTCAGTGGTAAGAGTGATTGTTTTGCAGATGTGAAGACCTGAGTTCAAATCCTCAGAACCTACCTGAAAACGCTGGTCCTGGCCATGTACACACCCTTAGCTATGGCACTGTCAGGGGTGGAGACCTGAGGATCCATGGGGTCTGCTGGTTACCAGGCTAGCTTCTNGTTCAGTGACAAACTTNTCTCANTTGATAGAACATGACGCCTGATGCCCATGCACAGCTGCTTGCAGCTGCATGTGTGTGCATGCCCAAACACAAATTGCAGNTACACTTTTTGTACACATTGTNTATTTGAAAAGCACNAGAGAACTGTCTTNGTAATTCTCACCCATACTNAAACTTNTACCTTTTAGTTTTATGTTTTATTTCNTGTGAAGGGCACACATTAGTCAGTGTAAAGGGGTNGAAATGGATTTACAAATACCATATTGCAAANTTGTGATGTGACCTTTGCTTTTCATATCAGAGACTGTGTTTTCTATTAAGCTGTCGNTCATATTCCCTCCTTGCCATTTAAGAAGATGAAAACCTCNTTCTGGATTTTAGTCANTAGTGACAAATTTTGGTGGGCTGATGGCTTACATTCTGAGACAGACCCTTGTACCATATTTCTTTAGAATAAAAAAGTATCCTGTGTACTAANTGAAATTTTGTGTTTATCCTTGTCTTCTAGAACTTNCCATANCAGTGTTCACCTGAGCTATGANGTAGAGAAGGTTTGAAATGACCATTCAGGAGTAGCCTTTTGCTCTTTCACANTAGAGGAAGGGAAAGACAGATATGGTCTAGTTACAGCAAGCATTCTTGATCCAGTATGTTTTCTTAGAAACTAATTATATGTATATATGCACATTTCCCTGTGGGTGCATGCATGCATATGTGGGTATACATGCCTTTAGAAGCAAGAAGTCAAGCTTACATGTTGATCTTCAGAATCCATCCACCTTATATTTTGAGATGGGAACTCTCACTGGGCCTCATAGAGTCACCAAGTTTGGCTAGCCAGTGAGACCTGGAGAACTTCCCATCTCTGCCTCTCCATCAATCACATTGGTGCATGTGTGCACCACTACACCTGGCTTTTTATATGGGTTCTAGGGTATTGAATTTAGGTCCTCCTGTTGTGTGACAGGTCCTTTACCAGCCGAGCCTCCTTCCAGGCCCTTTATCAGCCGAGCCTCCTCCCAGCCAAGGTTGGGTTTTGAAGTTAGTGAGCCTGTATCTCTCTTAGCATAACTGGATCCAGGCTGAGTCTCCCTGGAGTATCACAGGGTATTTAAAATGGTTCAAGACTTCATTTCTTCTTCCTCCTTGTCTGAGTTCTAAATGCACATGTCCCGTCCTCTGTGACTTTCAATTTAGATGCCATGGATGGAAAGTTGAATTGAATAATTTAGCCCATTGGTTTCTGATTTGTAGATATCCTGATGGTTTCTGTGCTTCTGAATTTACAGTGGACCATAATATGTTTATTATTTTTCTCCTTAAATTATCTTAAAAGTTGGGCAAAACAGTGAGCACATTGTGACNGGCACAAAGGAAGGAAAAAGAAGTGACAGCTTTGGGGGCCCCCCGGGCTGAATCACAGTGGGGGTGCTATTCTTTAAACACTAAAACAGAGTTTTGTCAATTAGATGCTCCGTGAAAACAGCGTCCACCATGATCTGATTTTGCTGTTGATGTAATTTTAGGAAATCAAATGAACCAGGATGGAAATTAAGTTTCTCCGCGGTGGCTGGTATACTCTTCTGCCTTCTATTAGATTTAGCGCACGTTCTGCAGGTGGGAAGCCAGCAGGCCCACAGCCCTCAGCATNTGGAGGACAGTCCGTTCGCAAACACAAGGTTTGGAATGGTGTCTTTTATCTTGCCATTCAAACCTCGTGTTATGCTTCAGAGTTATTTACCATATAGGATATTAGGATATTATAATTTATTTTAAAATTGTACTCATTTTCCCTGTATGGATGTATACATGCCACAGTGAAAACAGAAGGCCAGATGACAACTTCTGGGGTTGCTTCTGTCTCCCTCCGTATGGGCTCCTGGNATGAAACTTAGGTCATCAGACTTGGCTNCAGGGTGCCTTTACCTGCTGAACCATTTCACNGGCCCAAGANGATGTATTTTAAAGGAGGAAAAGAGAAGCTGTTCAAATTCCTCTTTAAATGAATTACACAAGCAGTANNTCACTTTGTAATTCCTGAGACCACGTATAAATCATGGAGAGANGGTCCATGCCTCCACTGGTCNGAGGATGAGAGAAAATTGAAGTGTGCTGGAGACCAGCAGGAAAGGGCTTCTGNTGAGAAATCTTANGCTGGGACCAGAACACNTGGAGGTTCCTCAAGCTCAGAAGCAGCCAGAGTTTAACTGACACATCTTGTCGCACTGCCAGTGTACTACACTGGTTCTTGGGGACAGAGTGTACAGTTGCCATGGACAGTATCAAAACTTGGCTTTGATCCTAAGGAGCTGCATCTTCCTGTTTGACCCTGTCTCTCTTTTCTTTCATCTTACAGGAATCTCTTAAGTGTGTTGATTTCTGTGTGAAATCTTGTTCAGTTTAGGCTCCACTGTACTGAATTGTCTAATTTTACATTTTTAAGTCTATCTATCTATTTATTTATAGCTGATACAGCTTCACATTGTTGGCATGTTCTAAGTCTGCCTGGAAATAATTAATAATATATACATGTACACCTTTGTGTAACTATAAACACNTAATGCCTATGTCAGTTTTAGCTGAAGACAGAACTGTGCTGGGAGTAGCTGTCAATCTTCTCCAAATGATGTTCCCCCTGTCAGACTACGAATTGTGTTTGGAGACTGTTGATAGCATTCTTGACCTGAGCCCTCTCTTTTCTTCTGTCCCACAGCCATGCTCAGAGTGACTCTGTCTGTGCAGGANGAGGCCTGAGCCCTGACATCTGGATCAACAAAGGCTTCTCTGCCCAGCATCCAGAGTTTGCACTGCTGCTGTTAACTCCTGTTTATCAGATTATGGAAGGGCAAGCTGCTCGCCTCAGAATGTGCTCCCTGGTCCCTGCAGTTGTGTAATCCTATCCAGGCAGTGTCCTGATAGCCTTATACAAACAGAGTTCGCTAGGATCNGGCCTTCTGAGCAGACATAATCAAATTCTCAGGCAGCCTAGTACTTGTAGGCCNNGGCTTTTCACAGTGGACACCTTTATGTCATGGAAGCTACAAGTAGATTTATAAGGGTATCCAGAGAGACTCAGGGAAGACCGGGAGGCCGGGAGAGGATGGCTGCCCTATTATTGCTGGTTAGGAGGATCGGGTTCTTGTTTTCTGTTGCATGGGAAAATGACTGCAGCTGGCAGCAAAGGTTCACACACTAAGGTCAGCATTGCAGAGGACTGGCTGCTGTNACAGGAAGTGATGTATTTAGGCCCTTTCTGGTCTTTACACATCCTAGGCATGTATTGAAACTTGATTAGGCTGTCACTGCAGATTAGCCTAAGCTGGCTGACCTTTGCCCCCCCCACACACACATGCCTCCCATGGCCTGTGGACACCCACACACATACCAGGGACCCACTAGTGACCAGTTCTCCAGTGCTGAAATTACAAGCACATGCTACTGTGCCTGGCTTTTTTACCTGGATTCTGAGAATTAAACTCAGGTCCTTAGATTTGCACAGCCAGCCATTTACAGACTATCTTCTCAGCTCCTACCCGCTAATTCTTATGCCTGTGGTCACTTGGTCCAGTTTGGAAATCATAAGTAGGTTATCAACCTCATCAGAAGGTACCCAGTCAGGAATCAATTTTTTTTCTGAGACATTTAAATTCCATGATGTGATATTGGGACAGATTGAATTATATAGGACATACCATCCTTGTTGCAGAACACAAAGGTTTCAAGTTGAGCCTAAAGTCTTTGGAACATATAGTACCTTGGGCAGATTCCCTGGCCTAGATAATATTGAATCACAGCCCNCTCTTTCCTGCTTTCCCACATAGAAGTTGGCAAGGGAGGCCCAGTGAAGGTTATTCTTAAAACCAATGCTGTTCACGTCTGCCCGTGCAAAAGGCTTTGAAACTTGGGCCCACTCCTAATGGAGCCTCTGAACCCAAGTGCTTTAAAGTGTAGCTTCTCTGTGTCCTAGTTGGGGAATGTGGAGGCATGGGACCCTTTAAAAATCATCCTGTCTTTTTCTCTGTACATGCTGCCTTCAAATCTGTTTCTCCTACCTGTTAAACCTGACTTTAAATGGTGACTTTTCTTTCCCACATGTTTGTCTGCAGAATGGGGAACAGAATCCACAGAAGTTCGTGTAGGAATCAAGTGTCAGCTTACTGTCTGCCTGTATGATGGCTTACTGTCTGCCTGTATGATGGCTTAGTCACTGTGGTCTCACTTTTTGTCTTAAGGGTGGTAGGGAGTTCCAGAAGGGTTGTGCAGTGGCATCACCACACAATGTCAAAGTTAAGTAGTGGTGCTTCTTCCTCAGAAGACCTGGCTGCTGTTGCTTTGGCTGTACCATTGGGGAAGGTACCTATTCCATGAGATGGCTTTCTACACTGAGGCTAAAGGATGGGGCCCAGCAAATAGACTACCAGAGGCAGTGAGATGGGATGACCCATGCTCTTCATAGCGAAATGAGATTTGAATTCTGGTCCTGTTTAATTCTGTAAAATGGGTGTAAAGTAAGGACATTGGCTATGAAGGGCCAGCCATAGGAAGTAAATACATAATAATTATTTTTATTTATTTATGTAGTAGTGGAACATATAGATTAGAATTATATGAGTGCATCAGATTATGAAACCTTTTATTTGCATGTATTAGTTGTATTTAGTGAGTTGCATTATATTTTCACTAGTGTATATAACATAGTTGTATGTTATTTACCTCTGCATTCCATTTTCTATTCCCAGCTGTTCATCTGCTTTGCAGGGGATATTTTCCTTTTTAATGTAGATTATGTACTGGAGAGATGGCTCCAAAGTTAAAGGTTCATACTGCTTTTACAGAGGACTCGAGTTTGATTTCTAGCACCCATGTTAAGCAGCTCGCAACTGCCCGTGATCCCAGCTCCTCTGGCCTCTTCACACACCTACACTTGTGTGTGTGTACACCCACATATGTGTGGATGCACACGTGTGTGGATGCACCCTCCCTAAGAATTCTAGATTGTACAGGAGAAAAATATGTGATACTTCTTTTTCCAAGTCTCACTTGTTCCCTTTGCATAGTCATTTCTAGTTCCATCNTTTGTCTGCTTCCAACCTGGTGTCTTTCTTTGTGGCCAAATAATACTCCAGTGTTTTCCACATTTTGTCTCTTCATCTGTTGGTGAGCATTTAGGCTGATTCCATAACTTGTGTATTGTGAATGAACATGAGTGTGCAAGCGTGTAGGATGCTGATTTGGGTTCCTTTGGATATGTACTTATGAGTGATGTAATTGGCATATGATAGTGTTTGGTTTTTGAGGACCCTCCATACTGATTTCCATAGCGGCTGGGCTAATTTACATTCCTGCTTGTAGTATAAAAGAATTCCTTGCATTTATTCCTTGCATTTATTGTTTGCTTGCCTGATAGTGGCCTCTCCGGCAGGTGACCTGCAATCACAATGTAGTTTTGATTTACGTTTCTCTGATGGCTAAGGATGTTGAACATTTTTTTCAGTGTTCCTACTAGTCATTTGTACTACTTGTTTTCAGAACATTCATTTGTCCAGTTATTGATTGGATTACTTTTTTTCCTGTTGATCTTTGATTTCTGGAGTTCTCTATATATTCTGGATATTAATCTCTTGTCAGGTGAATAGCTACAAAGATTTTTCTCCCAATTTCTCCCAAAGCATTTTAATAATGGGCACAAGGGTTTAGATTTTACCCATTTGATAAGTTCAAGCCATAGAAACTTTTAATATGTATGTTCGTGTGTGTGTGTNTGTGTGTGTGTGTGTGTGTGTGTGTGTGTGTNTGTGTACACATACACATGGAGATGTCTTCATTTTTTTCTCAAAATCACTTTTTGAGACAGGATCTCAGTGACTCTGTTGCTTGCTGATTTGATAGACTGGCCAAGTCCTCCCAAGTCCTCCCACCCCCACTTCCCCAGTCCTGAGATTCCAGGTGCTCCCCACCATGCTGAATGCTTACTGGGTTTGTGGGAGTCAAACTGAGGTCTTCATGCTTGTATGACAACTGATTACCAACTGAGCCATCTCCCAAGCCCCATGGAAGCCCTTTGACCACGCGTATAGATAGACACTGCAGCTCTTAAATCTCATGGTTTCTAGATGATGCCTGCTTCACAGTCCCCTGTTTGTTCTGATTCAGGTTGGGTCCATGCCTACCATAGCAGCACAGGGGGGGTGAGAGATCATCTTTCCTAAGCTTCTGTGGATGGAAGTGCTGTGTACACATGACAAATGGCTCCTGGCTACNTGACCAGTGATATGTGCGGCCTGGAGTACAATAACATATGGGAAACTGTGTATTATATGGGGAGTGAGAATGGGCAAAGGCAGATGTGATGATCTTTGGATACAGCATAAAGCATGGAAGAATACTGCATTGAACTTTTGGCCCAATGTACGTTTGGGGTGCAGGCTGACTTTCCTGGAGGAGGTGACATGTAGACAGGAGTAATGGAGGATTATAGTATTGTTGAGGAATAGTTCATTTAGAGGGTTACAGAGAAATGGGAGAATCCCAAGTGAGGAACAATTTGAGAGGAATGAACATGAGCCAAGTCTAAGGAAATGATTTCTTGTTAAGATATCCACACAGGTAGTGCCAGTGCAGGGTGCTTATTTCGTGTCCTAGAAACACCCCCTCTTTTCTGTAGGCTTAGGACTGTTAGGGAAGGCCACAGTGTATTTGCCTGCCCTGGGGATTCTGCACAGATATGCTGCTCAGTTTCATATGTATAGAAGTTGTTTTTTCCACTGTGGCCTTCAATGGGTAAGTTAACTTATACTCCCACCAATCAGATAGGATAGGCATTTATTATAATTNATTGTATGTAACTCAAGAACAAATGGCCCTCATCCCCAAGAAGGTCTGTAATTATGGCTTCAGAATTTGCCTTTATGGACCACCACTGAAGTGGCATTACAGAGAATAAGTGACTGTTCAGCCANCTGCCAGCCCAGGAGTCATGCCCCTGTGTCCCACAACCCCTCTTAGCCTACATGTGGTGGGGGTGAAGGACTGTCTGGAGGGTCCATGTCAAGGTGGAACCTGATGCCATGGGGCAGCCTCTTTACTGCCTATCTCCTCTGTGATCTTCTTGGGCCATTTGAGGACATTTTCTATGTGTTGGGCTCTGTGGGCCTCTTTTTTCTGTGGCTGGAAGGCAGGTGAATAGGGAGCTCAGATAGCTTGGGAAGAACAGGAACCAGAGTGACCAGTAGCTGCTGGTACTACCCGAATGAAGGGCATGTGGAAGCCCTGGCCGGGTTATCTTCTCTTCACCTAGTGTGCCCAGGTCCCAGTGAGCAAGGAAGGAATGGTTCTGCATTCCCCACCTTTCTTCTGATTACACAGCATTATCACAGCAGAAGTCTGACCGATGAAAGGGACAAGTTGCCCAATGTATCTGTTTTTCAGTGATCCTTTAAGAGGAGTCATAATTTCCAGTGATGTGGGGAATGAAGCAGCTCTAGTCAGGGGTTACCCAACTTGTCTGCATTTGTCAAAAAAATTAAAAAAAAAAAAAGGAATTTCTGTCCACCTTCACCCAGTATTATGTGATTTTCTTTTTTTCCCCCTTCTAGAACACAACTTGAGCTTTCGTATTGTGATTAACAGAGCAAATATACATTATTAAACTTAATTTAAAGGTGTAATCAGCTGTGTCATTGAGATAAGGGAGAAAATGGTAGCATGGACCTTTTCCAAATTCCCACAGGCTCAAACCATAAAAATTCGCTTCCGAGTGCTGACAGCACACCTTGCTTATTATTACAGCTCTGTTCTTGTTTTGTTTCTCTGCCAGTCCAGGAATACCATTAGGTTACAAATCAGATCTAACGGTTCAGATTATTGTTCATTTTGAGCTCTGCACTTTCTCTCCATTAGTTGTGGCATAACAGAAATAATTCAATTTATTAGCAGGCTCATCTTCTCAAACAGCTTTTATTTCAAAGCGTGTGTGAGGACACAGTGAGAGAGAACTACAGACAAACCTGAGATGTCTCAGGAGGTAAAACCATCACCGTATACCGTGTTTGGGAACATATATGTGATTTTGTGGGATGGAGACAGACTTGCAGCCTGACATACCTCATTTTCACTATAAAGCACAGGTTTTTTTGGTTACTATGATTGTTTCATTTCAGTGTGTCAAAATAATGGTTTCAGATTTATCGTCATGTGGGTAACCTAGAACAATGCTGACATTCATTCTTTCATTCGTTCAGTTTATCAGTGCACCTGTCACCCAGTCAGCTCATATTTGCTTACTGTCCTTCCAGGGCATGACCCATTTTCTTTACTATGTAGTGATCTTTTATACCAATTGAAAATGATCCTGTTTGGTTTAGCAGGAAGTGAAAGCACCCTGTTTTAAACTCAGATCTGTGAATAGTAGTTATGCATTTCCATATAATGAGAATCTCAGTTGTNTGGACACCAGAGGCTACAAATCATTCTGCAGAGGGGCATACACCTTTGTTCACCAGCTTAACTTCATTTTAAAACTTAATATTCTTCATGANAATTCNTGAATCCTGGACAGTTGCTCANTTACCTGCTTTTCACAGTAGATGGCTNTAGTCTGTTGAGAAGGCTAGGTANCCTGGGGGCTTTTTNGATGCCACCTGCAGGAGCTCCTCNCATACTCNCCTGGCTCTTAGTTCNTGATAGAGTGTGGGGAAACTTGGATGGCATCAGGGCAGATGAAAATGCTGTGAACAGCTGTTTTGCTGGTTTGATGAATGATTAATGTGCACCGCCTGGTATGGGATGTGATTTCGTCTAAGTGTGTATAACTTCCACAGGCTCCTAAGTGCTACCCATGCTTCACGGAGATCTTTAAATTTTAACTTTTGTAAGCAGTGGTGTTACNTGTAATGGGTAATTGTTAATAGCACTTGAAACATATTCCCACTAACTATTGTTCAGNAAAAACTAATGTATTGNTATCTTTACAGGGCAGTGAGGAAGAACATAGTAAACATTTTCTGTCATGAGCTTCCGGTCTGAGACCTTTAGAAACAAGTTCAAGAACTAAAATTNTCTNTTAGGAGATGGCATGGCACTACTTTGAAGTCANCACNGCTTAAGGCATAGCCCAGTACCTTGCTAAAGTGCGCTGCAAACCTTTTGTCCTTTACCCCATCGGCAACCATTAAAAACTAATGAACTGTTTTAATGCCATCCTACAAATAAGGATTCTGAGGCTTAGGCTGGCCAGCAGTGGAGATGCATGCCTTGAGTTAATTAATGAAGGTACAGTTGCACTATTAGCATTTAGCATTTATTCANTGACTACTAGATTCCTGGCTCTTCCCTATGGACCATCAAGTTTGATGTATCCCAAAATAATCCATGAGGAAGGCATTGCTGATATTCCCACAAGGAAAATGAAGTAAAATCTCTAATTAGTTTATGTCCGGTACATGGGTGGAGTATGGGGTTGTATATTTTCCACCATGATGTGAATTGTCCATTATTTTACTCTGTCTGTTTACTTACTCTGTCTCTTACTCTGTAGCCAAGGCTGACTCAACCCCCCAAATATAATTATTACACGTGTGTAGCATCATCCCTGACTCTACACTAATTCTCCTTTAGTGTTAACTATTTAGTTAATTTTTAGTTCTCACAATAACATGACTAGATTATGTTTTTATGGTGAGGACATCAAGCGAGACAGTTAAGGCACTTGTCCTGAGTCATATATAGTAGAGGANGGTTTGAACGTGGCCCTCTGGCTCTTGTGCCACCCTGATGAAAGGCTCCTTCCTGCTCACAGCCTCTGNGTTTTCCCACTTCTTAGCAAAGAACCAACTGAAGGGCTGGCTTTGCTTGTCAGCAGTGAGCTAGTCTGCCCACCAGGAGACTCTCTGTTGGTATTTGACTTGCTGCCGGGCAGCCTCCCATTACTCTCATTAGCAACCTGGTTTTCTGCTTGTTTGATTTTGTGACTTCAGATCTGCTGTTCAGGTCTTTGCAGATCTCTGGGAAATGTGAGTCACTTGGAAGATGGCTGTGAAGTAAAGTCAAGATTAGCTGCTTGGGATGGCTCATGAGTGAGGGCAAGGAGAAAGGAAGACCTTGTATTGAAATGTGGGTGCCTCAGAGGATGTCTGTGTTGTTTTCCTCCTCTGCTCTCCTTTTTGTTTCTTTTATTTGAGGGTGAGCANTAAGAACTCAGCCAAATACATTTTATTACATGACTGTTCTGGGCCAAGCACCTTGCTAAGTGCATTGCGTGTTCTCATTTACCTGGACGGCAACCATTAAGGAACTAACAGCTTTTATCCCTGTTACAGATAAAAACACCGAGGCTCAGGCAGGCTAGTTCGGAGATGGATTTGTATATGCATGTGTGTGCATTGATGTGTTTATGTATGTATATATGCATATAGAGGCNAGAGGGCGATGACAGTTGTCTTCCTTGATCTCCNCTTACCTGCATGAATGTCTGTACCACNTGCATGCCTGGTGCCCACAAATGTAGTAGGACTGGAGTCACAGACAGTTGTGAGCTGCCACATGGGTGTTGGGAATTAAACTCTGTTCTCTGGAAGAGTAGCCAGTGCTCTTGACCACTGAACCATCTTTCTAACCTGCCATTTATTCTTTGAAACAGGGTCTCTCACTGAACCAGAGCACTGGTTCAGCTGGATTGGCTGAACAGCTGTCCCCAGGGATCCTCTTGTTGCTGCCTCTTCTCTGCC
>LZPO01044803.1:62811-75060 GCA_001675575.1 Neotoma lepida | reverse complement strand
AGAGGATCAAGTGCCACATTAATTAGAAAAAAAATCTGGCAAGATCTCAGACTCTTACTCAGAACTGGTGACATCATTTGTAGGGCCAACAAAAAATGGAAACATAGGGTGTGTTGTTTAAAATTATAAGATTTTACAGGTAGCAAAAGCAGAAGTTAACCAAAGGGCAGAGTTCTTCTATGTGCCTTCTGAGCACAGGCACACATTCACACACTAATGCTGCTTTTAGACCGTAGGAAACTCCTGGCCAGTCTATGGCTGAGACATACTAGGCAGAAAAGGGAGTATCTCCCTTGGAATTCCAGAAAGGAAGGACCTATGTNATTATAGGATGACTCTTCTTACCCAGACCCTGGTCAGGTGTCTCCCTCTTCATAGCCATGTCCTTATATTTATTTGTTTGTTTGTTTGTTTATAATTGAAGGGTTCTCTCCCTCCCTCTGCCCTAGGAAATACGAACCAGTGGTTTGCCTCCCTTCCCCAAAGTCACAGCCAGGCCAGNCCAGGCCAAGCTCCATCTAACACATATTCGTTACCCAGTGATGATATTTTTTTGGATGGGAAATCTTGGTAGTCTCTGGGATGCGCTCTCTTTGGAGACATCATTTCCTTTCACAGCACCAGAGGACAGCTTGCTAGGAAAGAAACTTCATCAAGAAATACGTTCTGGAGGACTGTGTGAGTCATTTAGCTTCTTGGACCCTCAGCCTCATGGTCTGTTCAACAAGAACTCTCTTTTCCTTCATAGCCTTGTTGAGATAACCTTGAGAGTGAGGTAGTGTTGACGAAAATGCTAAAATTCTTTATGCATGTAAGATGTTACTTCTGTACCTCTTGTTTCTGAAATGCTCGCAAGCTAGGAGAAGCTATCAATTTGGAGTGAAAAGAACACTGAGCTATAAGTCAATCATTTGGTTTTAATTCCGGCTGTGTGGTGATGGGTAAATGACCACATCTCTGGCATGCCCTAGTCTTATCCGTGAAGCGAAAGGTTTCCATCATATCACTTAACAATTCTAAAATTATTTAATCTTATTCAGATTACGTCTTTGACAAAATGGGTCTCTGCTCTTCATCATGTAACAACATTGTGTTCTTGACTTACAAAGATAGGACATTTCTTTGAGGAATTTATTGGATAGCCAGAATATTCTATAACGCATGTTTCCTCTTATTGGAGAGAAGGCCCAATCTCTACACGCCAAGCTCAACACAGGGGCCGGGGATGCCAAGCAGATAGAGTATGACAGTGTGCTATGAGAACTTGTTCCACAAGATTGCTCATGGTTTATGGGAGCAGAACGGTGGGCAAAACGCCCAGTGTAGGATCAGGGCTGGTGATATCTTCAAGGAAGGTTTTCTGAGNTAACTGTAACAAATCTTGTGTTTTCCAGGGCCACGTTTGTCTTTCTTCCTTTGCATTTCTTCCTCTGGTGCTTTTAATTTCTCTCCCTTATAGTCAATTTGTGGAACACATCACTGCCAAGTGGTGGCACAAGCTGGACAAAGTAAGGAATTAAAGACATCTGTAGGTAAATCCCCAAAGGATGCTAATCCAGCCAAATCCCATTAGATTATTTAGAGAAAAGCCCATCACTTCAAGAGTTAGCAGGGTCTGATCTGATTCTTGCCTCAATATGTTTTAAAAAACAGAAGGATAAGAAGCTGATTTCCTCCTCTGTATTTTATAACCAGTGGTGTGTATGTGTGTGAGGGTTACTCTTTCCTGCCAGAACGGGGTACTTTTGAATTCTATGATGAAATGTGCACTGGTTTTCATGAGAGCAATGAAAACAGACAAATCAGCAGCCACAGGAATTAGCCAGAGGCTGAAGAGGAAAGGAGATAGCTCATGGCCACAGAGTTAGGAGCATGTTGGAGGTGAGGAGAATGAAGGATGAGTAACACCCCAGGCTGCAGGGGACTGGAGCTGTGTGCTCCTTGATACTTTATATCACAAGAACTTGGCGTGTACTAGGGACCATGACAGAGGCTAAATATTGCCTGTCTGTCTGACCTAAAATGGTCACTCTTATGTCCTTCTGAAATATTAGACTGAAGGTGCTACAGAGGCAAATCAAAGCAAACATTCTGTTTACCTACAGATCCCCACCAACCTAACAATACTAGATAACTAAATAAAAAGTTACTTTATCCTGTGGCTGACACGGATCTCTCCTAGAACTGTGAAGTTAATTACCTTAAAAATTGAGCCCTTCAGGTTTACCAGCTACCATCTGAAACCAATTTACAAGCGTCCCTAGAATCCAGGACATGAAAAACCACAAAAATCTGAAATAAATATCCATCCACAAAAGACAATCTATAACTGCACAGCACAAAGAAAAGGTCTCCTATTTCTCCTTTTTTTCTTTCACACATGGTTTAAATATACACTCCTCCTCCACTTGATGTAAGATTCTGTTATCATTATGAGGGAGACCTATAATATGCCGACCCTACAAAAGTATCAAGCTCAATTACACAGCCGTCTTTATGTACACTTGAGATCCCAGGCTCTCGTGGATGTCTATGTAACGAGAGCAAACCAGGCAGACTCCATCAGCTGCGGGACTATTCATCTCCACGTCCCTTCTATCTATTTCAGTCCTATGAAAGGGTCCTGCTACTCCATAAAGAATGGTTTTCTTTTAAGTAGTTGGCTTTGGTTGTGTTTCCTCAGCAATAGCTGCACACCTGGGAGGCAGGCAGCAGTTTGATAGGAAGACTCTGGGATGCTACATAAACAAACACAGCAGCAGAAGCCATCACGCCCTTGGAGGGAAGGCTCTGGTCTCCGGAAACAAACATATTCTTTTGTTTCTGCCCTACATTTCACTTAATTTAATGATCTTGGGGAGAGGCCAGCAACCCAGCCTCCTCATTGAGCAACCCCAAGTTCTAAATTAGAATTCAAACCAAATAAAGAACCAGAATGCATCACTGGAAATGGAATCTCTCCCCTCCCACCCCCACATTTGCTCCTGGGTTGGAGCTCCTGATGTGTAGCTACTGCACACACAAAAGAAATCCCTTCTGGGGAGCCTTCATATTTGGTCAGCTGCGTTCTCCAGTCTTTGTTTTTCTTTGGACTGTTTAAGTTAATGCATGTTAATTGTACATATTAATGGGTGCAATATGCTGCTTCCATCCATGCATACAGCCATCATGAAAAGCCCAACCTTGCTTCTTCCATTTTCACCCTGACCACAGCACACCCTTCCTAGTTCTGTGTAATCACCATTCTATTTCCAGTTACCTTTTTGTTGTTGTTATTTCCAGATCGGAGAGAGAACATGGGTTCTCATTTCTTGAAATTCCCCAAGTCTTTGCTGTGGCTTTCTCCTTCCTGTCTCCCTCCAATCCAAACTTCACAGGATACTAGGCACTAAACACCAGAGATGGTAAAGCTGCCAGCACTGAGCCCGTGGACGTCCTTTCCCAGGTTTCTGAACGTGCCCCATTTCTCCCCAGAGGACATGGTCTAAGTTTAATTTATCTACACTGATGAACAAGAAAACAAGACTAATAACTGATACCACTACACAAGGGGTTGGGATCACCAAAACCATGGCTGCCGTAGACATAAATGTGGTGGAAAGCAAGAGAGAGAACAGTAAGATTTAAGGGTCATTGCCCACCAGCAGCTTCCATGTCAACACTGTATTTTAAAATATCCCAGGATACAGTCACCATTTGAANAACAAACAAAACAGAAGCGGTTTTTTGTTTGTTTGTTTGTTTGACGAGAAAACCCAGAAGGCTGAATCAAGACTACAAAGTTTGGGAAAGTTGCTCTTAGGGTGGATTTAATTTATAAATTGTCAGATTTAAAAACAATACTAAGTGACAATGGAGTAAGATGCTTAATTCTTGCATGCACAACCATGCCAATAAATAATGAAAAGAAGGGAAAGGTCAAGAGTATAGTTTTCTAAATGATTGAGAGAAATCATTACAGAAATCAAACAAACACAGATAGTATGTATCCTTTCACCTGAGGTCAGGGATTTTGCCTCTTAGAAATATTGAAAAACATTGTAGAAAGTTTAACAAGTATTTATTTTAGTTTTTTATATCATATTCTATGTGTATGAGTGTTTTGCTTGCATGTATATCTGTGCACCATGTGCCTGCCTGGTGCCTGTGGAGGACAGATGAGGGCATTGGCTCCCCTGGGACTAGAGTAATAGACAGTTGTGAGCTGTCACGTGGGTGTTGGGAAATAAAGTTGGCTCCCCTACAAGAGCAGCCAGTGTTCTTGACTGCTGAGCCATCTCTCCAGCTCCTTAAACAAGTATTTTAGGGAAAAATCTTCAGACCATTTTCTGTTCAATATCGTTAGGTTTACAAAAAAAAAAAAATTCAGAGAAGACCACTTGTGATTTTGCCTCAGGCTATTAAGGTGCCATAAAAAAAAAGCATGATTAAAGGTTATAAAAAGACAATAAAGGCAAAGAAAATAGTATTTTGGGAAATGCTCATAAGCATCGTGGTGGAAGGGAACCTGGAACAAAAATAGCAGCACTTTGGGAAGAGGGAGTTATATTTTGAACAAGATTATACTCTCTCATAAAGCCAATATTATTTCAGTGCAATCAAGTGCATCACTAATGTGCAAAATCTAACTTTATGAGATGCAGCAAAGCCGAGGAGAACGTTGCCTTTGAGTGATTACCCTGAAAGTCTAATCAAAGACATTCTCTCACATTATCAAACACAGATGTGCAAACCAAGGAGATGGTTTCTTATTGAAAAAGATTGGCAATAAGATTGAGTACCCTGAATTGAATTCATCTCCTCATCATACCAAATTCTATATATACCTGGGAGGCCCTTCAAAGTCGACACTCACAGAATAATGCTCAACACATGTTGCCTGTGATGTGCTTTTAACCCGTATCCAAATCTGCATAAGCAAATCCAGAACCTCAGGTCTTTCTGATGTAACAGTGGCATGCAAGGACTACTGAGCTAACCAAAGAAACTGCCAGTTGTTGGGAGAGAGCTAAGGAGAGCCATCTGAGCCATCAGACTAGAGACATGTCAGTCAAAATCCACTGCTGCTTGCTGTTGGCCCGGGGACTTTTGGTGTGGGTGCATTTTTTGCTTATAGTTTGAGAAAGTAAATTCAAACGGGTCTGCACTCCATCAAGTGACATAATCAAATGGTATCCCATGGGGCACAATGGCACTTATTCTCTTGTCTTCCTTTAAAAAAAATAAAGAGAGAAAAGGAAAAGGAAAATTCATTTCCCTCCTTTGGGGCCAAAACCTTTCCTTCATAATATTTTATTCCACAACTGGGAAGATGTCAGGCACAGAGGTGCTACCTAGCCTTAATTAAACCTCAGTTTTCATTTCAAAGGTTAATTATACCTTCAATTCTTATCTCTGGAAAATGCTAATGAAGAAATTCTTAAATACAAATGAATAATTAATACTCACATTAAAAAAGAATTTTTAAGTTTAGGTTTTAAAAATCCCATCTTATAGTGATAGTTAGGTCATGCAGGGAATTGGATTTCTTTACACTATTTATACGATTTGCAAAAAAAGTATTGACAACAAGAAACAAATTGGATGCTACTTGTCATCCAACTATGAAAGACCTATCTGTTGCCTGTAGATGAGTAGAACATGGGAAGGCAGCTCATGTCAAGACCGATATCCCTCTCCACATTTTCTGAGTTCTCTTTGGAAGACTTAGTTGTGGCACATGCAATGTTTTTCCCCTTCTCTAAACAAACAGCCAATGTAACAGTGTAAAAGAAGGACGAAAACTAAAGAGATTACCAATTTGTCTCTTATTTTCAGCAGATTTTTTTCCAGATATTTTATTCTATGTTTCTGCCTCACACTACAGGCACCATTATTAACAAAGAATGCAGACACCAGTTCAGGAATAGCTATCATTTGGTGAATGGCACAACACATTCTGATCTTCAATGCAGTGGGTAATGGGCCAATATATATACAATATCCATGCTCAGATTACCCTCTATCTCCATATGGATTTTTTTCTTATTTTACCTGAATTCCCTTTTCCAATTTGCTTCGATTTCCCAGAATTCAACATGTCCTTCGGTGTCATCATCTAAGAAAGTTTATTACCATCATCATTTGGTTTTCACGGTTTTACATCTCTCCCTCTCTAAAATGAAATCTCCCTCATCTGTAGCCTCTCAGTTCCCTGGTGATAGTGAAGGGTAAGATTCAGTGTTGGGAACTAAACATCAGCATGCAAGTTTCTCAAAACCAAAGATTATTCTGGAGGCCTGAAGCTCACAATCTAGTCTTCTCATTATCTTCAAAGGCCTGGGAGCTAANCATTTTGAATCGGAAAAACAACATCATTTTGCATGAATGAGAAAACCATATTGTAGATAACCCTGGCTCGTGTGGTTCTTTAGTGACCGGTCTCTTGTGTTCTTTTATAATTAGTAGAGTGACCCTTTCTAGTCTACCTGTCTTCCCCATTGTGGCCTTGTTCCTTCCATCAGTACTTGGGAGCTATCTGAGGTATTGAGCACTTCACCGTCATGACTGGCACACTAGACTGACTTTTTCATGTAGATAGGAAGAGAAGGGTGGCAAAACCATCTCTACTCCTCTGTCAGTAGTAAGGAGGATGCTTGGGGGCACAGGCAGGGAAATGCATAGCTTGCACTTTCATTCATGGAATGGCTTGCAATTCAGTTTTGAAGCGTGCAGACACTACCAACTCCAGCCATTAGAGCCTTCAGCATCCTCTTCAGCTGTTGACTCCAGGCTGCTTGCTCTCTTCAGAGGGAGCCTCTGGCCTGTCTTATTTTTGGTGTTATTTCTGCTCAGCATGGGCTCCTTTAGCCTACAGTCTTGGCCCTGGAGCTCCTTGTGTGCCAGCCAAGACTTGGCAGATTTGCCCTGTGTTAGAAGTCTCTCCCAGGCCAAGCCTGCTTCCTCCAGGTGCCTCCTCCTCAGCAGACCTCTTATTTTTCTACTTTGTCTCAGTTGCTACTTCCCAGGGGGAGGCAACAGCAAATGTTCCATCTCCCATTACTACCTCTGGAGCCTACCTTTACTTTAAAAAATAATAATGTCACCCAAGCACTGGGGACGAGGCTGGATAGCAAGTATTATTTTATGTAAGAAGATAGTGACAAATAAATATGAGTATGTCTGCCAGGATATTAAGGGGAATGGAAAATTTCCAGTTTGTTTCTCAGATTAGTGTCCATCTGACAAAACTGCCACCCTCAAGGCACTACTTGCATGCTGTTTGTGTAAAGAGGTCCAAGCAAAAAAGCCTCAGGGTTACCCCTGATGCACTTTCCTTTTTGACTCTGGTCCTTTCAAAAGTATATTGTGTCTTCTTTCAGATGATGGGAGTTGGGATGTCGCACAGTAACAAGTAGCAACAGTCCCTCTGGCCTGAGTGCTCTTTTTTTTTTGGTTTTTCGAGACAGGGTTTCTCTGTGTAGCTTTGCGCCTTTCCTGGAACTCACTCGGTAGCCCAGGCTGGCCTCGAACTCACAGAGATCCATCTGCCTCTGCCTCCCGAGTGCTGGGATTAAAGGCGTGCGCCACCACCGCCCGGCCTGAGTGCTCTTATACAGGTTGATTCAAACTTGTTTACTTAATAATTCACATATTATACTTAATTCATGCCAACAACTACTTCCCTTTAAGCAGTTATTTTACTTGAGGCTTGTATGTGTTTTAAGCTGTCATTTTCAATAGCTTGCTGCTAATCTTACAACACTTACTGGAGAGTCATCCTGCAGTCTATATAATTTCTTATTCCAACCAATATTTTGAAGCACAGAATAGCATCATTGTAAAGTGTGATAATTATAACTGGTTCGACGGTAACCAGCACCTTTGCTAGCAGTAGGAAAGTTAAAACCTACTTTGACCCCTTGGGGGAAGTGTTTTCGAATAAGGATTATGAAACTTAATGGAAATAAGTAGAAGGAACTGTGTTCAAGGAAGAAAAGCCCACACGCATAAATACAAGATGGAAATGTATTCACTGAGTTCAACCACAGTAGAAAAATACACAGGAGTCACAGCAGGCCACTGGTTGAGCATTAGCCACCAGGGGAATGGTTTATTTACAAGGAAGCAGGCCAGGGTGTGTGAGCTGAAGTGGGTGAAGGGGAAGTACTCAGCAGACAGTCCTCACAGTGTAGACAGACAGAAAACGTGGAGAAGACCAAGAGAATATGAGGATATGGTCAGGGACAGTCACCTGGAGAAGATAGCTGCAGCATGGCCACTTAGAAAACGTCCTACAAAACCACATCACAGGAAGCTTGGCTTGTGTTTTGAACAGAGACTGCAAGCTTGCAGTGTGTTCTCAGAGGTCAGGAGGAAAATGCAAACATCCTAGCTGATGATAAGGTACTTTAGAAGAGCAGGGGGGCAAAGTCATTGTGTTCTTTTATTTGTTCTGCTCTTGAGAAGGGCGGAACAAAGACTTGTCACCCTCTTAACTCTGTAACAAGTAAAATGACTGATTGATCACATGCCTTATCTGCTGGGAGGTGAGGTGGCAAGGTAGAGACTGGCAGGCCAGAGGGAACACACCTTGGCTGACTGGGCGCAGCCGTATGGGCAAGATGGGATGTATGCGTCTGTTTCCTCCTCTGGGAAGGACACAGTGAGGGAGTTCTTTGCATTCCCCTGGGTGGACCCTGCTGGCGCTGACATTTTCTATCTCATCCCTTCTTGCTCCTATGTGTGTGAGAATATTTTTGATTCTGTGTGTCTTGACAACCTTCCCTTGTCATTGGTATTTGGTCTCAAATCATTCTGAGGTGAAAATTGTTTCCACAGAGTTAGAAGCCATTTCACCACTGGCTTCTAGTTTCCAATACTACTTGAGACATCTAACATTGTGTTTATTCTTGAGTCTTTTAATGTGTCACCCATATTTTGTTTTTTCTTTAAAAGCAATCTTAGAGATATCTCCTTTATTCTTGATGCTATTGTGCTGGGCACTCTATTTTATTCTCTTTTCTGTTCTCTTTGAAACCAATCACCTACCAGAGGTTAAACATCCTGGGACTATCTCCTAATGACCTTGACATTTTATTACCATTGTTCATGATTTTCCCTTTTCTCTTGTTTTCTAAACTCTATTTTTTTTGTTGTTTTGTTTTTTTCAAGACAAGGTTTCTCTGTGTAGCTTTGTGCCTTTCCTGGAACTCACTCGGTAGACCAGGCTGGCCTCGAACTCACAGAGATCCGCCTTCCTCTGCCTCCGGAGTGCTGGGATTAAAGGCGTGCGCCACCACTGCCCGGCTCTAAACTCTATTTTTAATCCTATTAAATTCTTTTTATTGATCTATGATGCTCTTTTGTTATAGAATATAGTTCGTTTCAAAGATAACAATTTGAGACATAAATATAATTTCTTTCTGATAACATTATAATTATTACTATTATTATTTTTGCAGTACTAGGTACTGAACCCAGAGTGAAGCAGGCACACTGTAACTGAGTTACATCCCTAGACTTCCTTTTCTTAATTAATGTATCTATTTTTAATTTACTTCTCTTTCATGTGAGAAGATGTCCTCAAATATCTACTCATCTATAATTACTTTTTCATATATAAACAAGTCCCTACAAGGCTTATTAGACTTCTTATGCACATGGGTGGGCCTTGTTGACTACTGAGCTTTACTGTCGTCTAACTGGGTGGGAACCATGTATACTATTTAGTCAGCTTCCACTGTTAGCTCGCTTCTCTTTGATTGCTCATCTTCTCCAGAGAGGAATTTCTCTGCAGGAGGCAGTATGCTAGGGCTAGGGACCCCAGATTTTCATTGATCCCCTGCTTTCAGCTCAGC
Source organism: Neotoma lepida (assembly GCA_001675575.1). Lineage (NCBI taxonomy): Eukaryota > Metazoa > Chordata > Mammalia > Rodentia > Cricetidae > Neotoma > Neotoma lepida. The sequence goes on along the minus strand of LZPO01044803.1, from coordinate 65,221 downwards.
CCCCATTTTCTGTTGTGCTCAGGGGCTTTTCTGGTTCAAGTTCTCTAAGCCCCGGAGAAGGGAGGGAGGGAAAAAGAGAGAGGAAGAGTGGAAGTAACGGCTGGTACATGGAAGTAAGTGGGGTCCTAACTTCTTACAGAAATACTCAGTTGGTGGGACCTGAGACAACGCGCTCCAAACACGGCAGGTTGGCACCTGAGAAAGTGGCAGAAGCCGGAAGGGCTCTCTGACCTCTGACCCCTGAAGTAAGACATAAAGGAAACTGTTGCCCCTCTGCTGTAGGTCATAAGAGATGTCCACTGTGTCCCTAAAGGAAAGGGATATGTTCACTTCTGATGACATACGGATACAGGAGAATCCAGACAGGAAGTAGATGGTAATCTATTTCCATCAATTCAAATGCCTTTAGCCCAAGCATTCTTCCCTATGACTTTCTACCTTTGATCAAACAGCGTAGAATTCATACCATTCCTTATTAGAGTCTTCATTTCTGAACGTTCCTGAGTTATGTAAAATATACATTAAATAAATGTGTCACCTTAGTGGGTGAGTACAGGACAGGGCTAAGTCACTCCATTAACTCATGGTCATTCTCTCAGGTGTCATGTCAACTTGTTTCCTCTCTTCAGAGTGCCAGTAGTAGGTCCCTGTTGAACATGAGTTGGCGTCTCTCATTCTTCCCATGATCAATCATCTCTTATGTGTATTTCTTTTGACAAGTCCCTAACTTTTGATCTCTGTGGCCTCTTTTGTGTGCAACACAAAACCAAACCAAGGCTGGCAAGTTGGCTCAGCTAGTAAAGGTTCCCGATGCCAACCTTGACCATCTGAGTTCAACCTCCTAGATCCATAGGACCCACAGGGTGGAAGCAGCGAAGTCACTCCACTGGCCTCCTCATGCATGCCATGGTACATATGCCACGTACATGAGCAACTCTCCCCACACCCACAAAAAATAAATAAATAAAATGTAATTAAAAAACAAAACCAACTAACATTTCCCACTACCAGTGTTTGGATTTCTCAGAATCTCATGTTAAAAACGTATAATGCCCAGCAGCAACACCACTCTAAGATCAAACATATATCTGCTAGAAGCTATTGTTTCTTAAACGGTATTTCCCTAACCCCCAACCACTCTTCTGCTGCCACAGAGAAAATAGCCTCCTTGCTGTGGGCTCAACTTCTTCCCCCACTGAAAAGAATGAGTTCATAGTTGGCAATTCCAATTTCCATTTTCTTCCATGTACATGGTATATTAAAACATCCTGGATTATATGGGGCCAGAGCAGGTGTGAGGACTAGGGTCAGGCCTGAGGGTGAGAGTGGAGGGGAACTGTTGAAGGAGAGACAGGGAAGATATTGGGGGCGGTAGAGAAGGTTGGGCAAACGGACAGAAAAGAAAACATACGTCAGGAGACAGACACAAGCATGCTGTTCGCCACAGCTGCGAGCCAGGCCAGGGTGGCTGGCCCGTGCTTTTATAAGGGATGTGTCAGTTTCTTTGTAGTTACTACTTAATTTTACAGATGGTCAGAGAAAGTGCTTATATTGCTTGCCTAAAGTTACCACCGACGGCTGATTAGTACAAGATGTTTTGACACAGGACCTGTGTGTAAGGCAGAGGAAACAATCGAAGGAGTACAAGCGTCCCTGTAGGATCCAGAGTTATATGTTTGAAGTAAAGATAGCAAACCATGTCTGAAGGCAAATTGGTTAAGATAAATCATGTCAGAACCATGAAAGTAAAGGATCGAAACAGCTCTCAGACTTCACTCTCCGGCTGGCTTTTTGAGAGTCACACCATCTTTATCCTTTTCATGCTTGGCCTGCACGTTAGTGGCTATCAGCAGAAAGCCGGGGAAGGTGCCAGAGATAAGACCAAGCATGAAGCTGATTCATTGAGGGCAATTAGAAGATATTCCACATTCCACAGGAAGGCTTTCCTGTGGGGGACGGGCGCTTGGTCATTTGGCAGAGCTTTCATTAGATATTGAAGCAATACAGAAAACTGAATGCCCTTACTCATAATGAAGATATTTATTATAAATACACTTGAGACGTGGGGATTAGCAGTGAGAAAAAGGCTGAGAGAAATGAATTTGGGGAGTTTCCCTCCCAATGAAAAACCAGATAGAGGAAAAGAGATTTAGTCATCTTGTGTTGGCAAATTGGTAAAAGCTTTGGACAGCAAAGTAATAATACAGATATTGCCCGGGTAACAGACAAAAGAGATTCCAAAAAAGATTGGGGAAGCAATTTTCTATCAAATGAATCCTGGTTTTTTGTTTTTTGTTTTTTTTTATTTTACTGAGTTGTATTGTAAAATAAAAATGCATGACAATGAGAAAGAAAAGTTGGTGCCTGGATGGAGTAAGGTTCAAAGAACATGGCAACTCAGGTAAAACAA
>LZPO01044803.1:19651-36523 GCA_001675575.1 Neotoma lepida | reverse complement strand
CTAATGACATTTATTTATGATTGTGTACCTTCCATTTTAGTGCCTGTGAAAGTTCTTTTTAGCATATCAATTGCTTTAAAAGTTAAACCACTGGACTTTCGTCCTGAGCTGCTAGCAAATCTAAACCTCATTATCCCAGAATGAGATAAAGTGGTCTATTCTTCTTCAGTGCTGTTGTGTCATTTGCATTAACGCAATGGGAGTTGCACAGGCATATTAAGAGCAGAAGGAACCCTAATTAAACAAAATAAGCCTTTTGGTTGACACCCTATGTGATCATTCTTTATTGTGATAACTAGGAGAAAATCAAATCACCCTACTGCGTTGGCCAGTGGAAAACAAGAGCTCCAGAATAATCAAGATTACACAGGGTAGGCAGTGAAGGCAATGAGAAGCAATCAGACTTTGAAAAGAAGGTAGCCATCCATTTTCATATTAATTAACTCTGTACAGGCCCCTCATCCTTCCATGAACACATACTCAGAAAACAGAGGCATAAACAAACATTTGCAGACAAGCCTGAGAGCTGAAAAAATTTATATTAAAGTCACAGTGCAAACAAGCTGGCATGCTGGGAACCCCAGCACCTCATTTGTCTGTACTCGGCCCATCTGATGAGTAGCCCTTATGTCTCAGGTTCTTCTTTCAGCTGAGCAATAAACACTGGACAAACTGTCCTGGTTGGGTTTGATTCAAATGCAATCTGCATGTAACATTTTAGTGATTATCTTTACAGATACCTCCATCACTTTCATCACTTGTCCTACTCATATATTTCTTTAAATTCTCATGTCCACATTATGGTGCCATTTTTCCCCTCTTGTGCTGAGCTGCAGACTAACAAAAACTCAGATGTATAACATGCAAATGTATAAATATTATCAGCTACCATACCACTGGGTCTAATGGAAGTCAAATATCTGGATATTACAACCTCTATTTTGCAATTCCATTACAACCTTGAACACTACTGCTCATAAAGAGTGCATTTCCAGCCCAGACTTGTGAAAGTAATGTTGAAAAGAAAAGAGGTGAGGGTCATGGCTTTTTCAACTTGAATTAAAAAAAAATAAAGAAATTAAATTTGGACTTAGCATGGAAGGAAAATTGGCAAATTAACAAAATGAAGAAGCAAAATGTTTATGATTCATCTTATGAAAAATTAAGCAAATAATTTTCTAAAGATTTACTTTTAGGCTTAATTGTGTGTGGTGTGTGTGTGTGTGTGTGTGTGTGTGTGTGTGTATGTATGTATGTATGTATGTGTGTGTGTGCTTGTGCTCACAAAGTCCAGAGGAGAGTGTGAGCTCCCCAAGAAGTTAGAGTTAGGGTAGTTGTGAACTACTGGACTTAGGTTCTGGGAACTGAACTTAAATCTTCCGCAAGAACGGCACAAGTTCTGAACAACTGAGCCATCTGTCCAGCCCCCTAAAGCAAATAATTAAAGATGAACTTAGAAGAGAAAATCCAGTCACAAAGAGAAAAACTGACCTGTCCTCCATGATGATGGGGCTTACATCTGCTTCTTTCCCTTGCAATGAGGGACAGTCACGGAGAAGGACGGATGGCTGCATTTACAGTGGTGAGCAGACTTTCACAATACAGTTCTTTTCAATAGTCCTACTTTTCACGGGCTCTGTATATGCGGCTACTTTATCCTGATCAGTAAGCCTCTCTCAGTGTATTTCTATATCTAACTGGAAGCCAAATTAAGAACTTTGGCCTTCATTTTTCATTTGAGATTTCATGTTTCAAATGGCTTGAACCTCATGAAACAAAGCACCTAAACTCTAGCCTATGGCTGCCCTTTTGCCTTTGGGGAGATGACTGTTAAAATTTCATTGGACCGGCTGTGTTAGCAGGGCTGCCCTTCATGCTCATAAAGTTGAAGGGCTACCCAGATGTTTACAGCCACTATCTGGAAAGAGGTAATGACAGGCTGCGGCCACATTACATTTATTGTACACGAGACCTGAAACAGCCATTATGAGATCAAGGCAGAGAGGACAAATGTACCACACATGCCATGCCCCTGGTGACTTGAGTATTCAGTCTCTATCTAACCCAATTTAAACATCAAGTCAGAATGTATCTTCATGAACAACATCAGGGCAGCTATGTACTAAGAAATATCTGGGTCAGAACCCATCCACACACTCTGCACTGAGATTGTACTTAAAAAAGGAAGGAAAGAAAATGAAACAACAGTTCTTTGGGTGAGTCTACTCTTGATTTGTATTCAGCAACNGGAAGTTTGGTCTTCCACCCAGTGGTTAAGTAAAGCTTGCAAGCAGTTCACAGTTCCATTTGGAAAGGGGTGACCCAGAGCATATAAAATATAAATGAGCAAATGATTTGAGCAATGCCATTTCTTCCTGCGCTTTATTATGCAAACTGTTCAGGTGAAAGAAAAAGCACCGTGCCCATTTGAATTACAAAATAGCAATTCTGGAAAAAATGAAACAGAGGAAGGGAAAGTTTGTGGGCTCCAGGTGTGTCTAGCTTGAGACAAAGGGTCTGTCTGGAGGAAATCCAAAAATGGGAAACAAGGAAAGATGCCTATAATTTCATAAAGGAAGATGCTCGAGCATCAGGTGCAGGAACGAAGTGGGAAATGCAAATCTAAACCACAAGGAGATGTCACCTCAAACCTACAGTATGGTTATTAAAAAAAAGTAGTGGCAAGTGATGGTGGTACACACTTGCAATCCTAACACTTGGGAGGCTAAGGAAGGAGGGTCTCGCATAGACTGAGCCCTTATCTCAAGTGAAACCGTACAGAAAACAACAGAAACCATTACTACAAAACTGTGGAGGAATGTGCAACCTTGCCTACAGTTGGTAGGAATGGGAATCAGTGTAGCTATTATGGAAAACATTATGAAGATTTATCACAGCATTGAAACTGTAATACCATATACCATATCAAACTACCATATGATCTTCAGGCTAAAGTCCACTTCTGGAAATATATTTAAAAGAAATGAAAGGAGTACATCAAAGACACATCTACTTCTCCATGACTATTGCAACACTATTCATAACAGCCATGGAACAGAAATAAACTAAGCCTTGTCCAGCTGGATAAAGGAAATATACTTAATCTCTCTCTCTCTCTCTCTCTCTCTCACACACACACACACACACACACACACACAAAAAAAGAGACACTCCTGCCATTTGCAATGTGAGTGGGAATTCCCAGAAAGACTGAATGGAACTGCAGTGATGTGGAGAAGTTGGAATGTTGCAGGTCTAGAGTCTAATTATAACTTATCTTGGGCTAGCTTTAGGCCCCCAAATAGCTATTCCTTGTCCACTTCTGTGTCAAAACTAACATTTTGTGACTACTAGATGAAATAAATAAGTTAATTTATCAACTTACCACAGCACAGATCTCACCAACTCAAAGCTAAGTGTGCCATGATGTAGTATCTTAGGCCTANAGGAAGACCCTCCCATCTTGCTGTAGCTGCCTCTCTAACATACCCACCAATTTATTTTAAAATTGCTTTGATTATGACTTTCAAAAAACTGTTTCCACATGGGGATGTGGAACCTGAAGTAATCTAGCTCTGTGTTTTCTGGCCTGGGTCACTCAGAGTTGGCTCTTGAATAAACTCTATTTCTTTTGAGATGAGAGTTGTATCTGNTTTGTGCCTTGTCAAAGACAACATGAACAAGCCTGGAAAATGTTCTCACATGAACTGAGCCAGGCACAGAAGGGTAAGCATCATGGACCTCACTTACAAATGCAGTAGAAAATATTGTAATTCACAGAAGCAGAGAGAAATGGTTGTTACCAGAGGTAAGAGTGTGTGAGGGTTGGGATGTTGCTCAAAAGACACAATTTCAAGAAGGTGAGACTAGCAACTATGAGAGAAGTGTTGTTGTAGTTAGGGTTTCTATGGCTGTGAAGAGACACCATGACCACAGCAACTCCTGTAAAGGAAAATGTTTAATTGGGGCTGGCTCGCAGTTTCAGAGGTTCAGTCCATTATTATCATGGTGGGACATGGTGGTGTGCAGGCAGACATGGTGCTCTAGAAGGAGCTGAGAATTAATACATATTGATCTACAGGCAAGAGGAAGTGAACTGACACACTGGGCATGGCTTGAGCATATAAAAGACCTCAAAGCCTGCCTCTTCTGTGACTCACTTCCTCCAACAAGGCCACACCTACTCCAACAAAGCCATGCCTCCTAACAGTTCCACTCCCTATGAGCTTATGGGGGCTAATTACATTCAAACTACCACAAGTGTCTTCATATACACAGGAAAGATAAGTGTGTAGAGTTATATATGTAATAGTGTTTATCGGTATCTCACAATATTTCTACCTATCATAACATGTTATATATAATAAATATATGTAATATTTTTTGTGGTCTTAAATACACAACAAGAATCAGTATCTATCAAATCAGACAGTCCTCAGACAACTTGCTTACTTATATAAACCACTTCACTGCAGCATCACAACAGCCTGCAGGGGATATGAGGGCTCAGTGAAGGCCACAGAGCCTGCAAGGGACAGGTTTTAGGTTCAACATTATTTCTGTGATAGTACCAACTGTGCTATTGTTTGTGGTAGAAATAGCATGGATGGCTATGTGTGTGACAGTTCTAAGACACGCACATTGTGACTCCTCTTTGTAGCATTCCCCTAGTTAAATAAAACAGGATATTTCAGAAAGAAATGAACAAAGTGTGTCCCTTAGTGTGGGCAAAACTTAGAAATGAAAAGTTGATGCTTCTAGGGTTTTAAAAATATCTTTATGGTTTATAAATTGGGATTAAAAAAAAAGAAACCTAAGCAATGTCTGAAGCTGAGTGAAGAAGAAATGACACAGAACATCTAAGTAATGGATAGGAAGAGTGGAGCTGGTACAAAGATCCTCAAATCGATGTCACCACTCGCAGTAGTTTTAGACCACTATTCTCAGAATGTCTAACTCAGCTGCAATGGGGCTTTGTGTACTATACACACTCTTTGTGTGCTCTACAGGCTGCTTTTTGTTAGCGTTGTATGTGAAGTTGGCTTACAAAAACACTTCTTATATTCCTATGCCAAAATAAATAAATAAATAAATAAAAAGAGGAAGAGGAAAGAAATAAGACACAAAGTGAGCTGGCTTTGGTGTCGGTGTGTTCCTTTCGGATAACGTATCTTCTGAAAATTCCATGAAGCTTGAGCAGATGCAGTGTGTTAGGTCTGCAGACAGCTACAGGGTGAGAGGATGCCAGCCCCTCTGCCATTTCCCCATGGCACCTACTGCAGTCTGGAATCATCTCAACTGCTCTGGGTTGGGCATGTATTCTCCATTCTTTCCCCTTCACTAGAATGTAAATCCCAATGGCCTAGATCCTCGTTCAGAATCGTTAGCCCAGAAGGCACTGCTCTGTACCAGAGCTGTCATGGAGAATGTTGATTTGCTCCCTGGGTACTTCATAGTTAAAAACATTTTGTATGTTGATGTGACATTTGCCTTGTTTTGTATTAAACACACCAAAAGAAACTCACATTTATCTTTGACTTTTCCTTTCTTTACTATGTCAGGAAAGTGTCATAATAGCTGGGACTTCACTACTATGAATCCAGTTCCCAGGATAACACCTGATGCAAAAATAGGACTTTAATAAATATTGTTCAGTAAACAAAAGAATGATCATGAATATATTTGGCAAAGATGAAGTAGTTGATAAATGTTATTAATTGAATGACTATGGGTAAACAACATTTAAAAAGTAGACAAATTTAAACACTTTCCTAACAGCCTGATAAACACCTTGTTAATCTATCAGGAACAAGCTAACTAGACACAATTCCTTTTGGACAAAAGCCTAGAAAAGGTATAGAACAATGAAGTTAATGGGCCAGGGAGATGGCTTAGCTAGTAGTGTTAGCTGTACAAGTAGGAGGAACTGAGTTCAGATCTCCAGCACACACTTGAAGAGAAAGGCACACACCTATAATCCTAGCACTGGGGTGGAAGAGACAAGGATCCCTGTGACTTGTAGGGTGTTTAGTGTAGCTCAGTCAGTGAGCTCCATGCTCAATGACAGACCCTGTTTCAGGAAAAAAGTAAGGTGGAGAGCAACTAAGAATACACTGGACATCAACATCTGGCTTCTAGGTGTTTACTCCCCCATACAATTCATACACACCCACCAGAAGGCACAACAAAACGTGCATATATATCGCAGGCGCACACACACATGTGCATGTGCACAGACACACACACACACACACACACACACACACACACACACAAGGAAAACGAACTTACACCACTTCAAGCCTTTCACTCGGTGTCCAGAACTTTGGTTTTGAACAATGACCTAGACTCTCAAGAGAAAACAGCAGAAACTGTTATATAAAGGGATTGGTTAGAAACATGAAGAATTTCATTTGAGGACTACAAGAGACTGACAAGATTATTAAAGCAACCAAGAAATCAGGGCCTGATCTCTGGCTTTTCACTCTAGGTGACATTATTGTGGCGAAAGGATATTTGGGACTGACAGCATGGAACTTGTCTACTGAAGGGTTTGAGCTTTGCTCTTTGATTGCCGAAGCCTCGACTGGCCTTTCTGTAAAACAGTGTCTTGAAGAGGATGATACCTAAGGAAGTGAAGTTCATAAAGCAAAAATAAGGAGGCATCTTGACCTGAGATAGATCAGTGGGGATCCCAAGTCCCACACCAGGATTTTCTTCTGAATGCAAGCTGCTTTGGTAAGACCGTTTCCACTGATGACCAGATTCAGGAGATGCTGACTCTACCCTAAGCCTTCCTTCCAGCCTTGCAAATGCAGACTAGAACCTAACAGCCACACTGCCTTCATGCAGTGACTTCAGTGAGCATACCTGACATGTTTTACGAGCAGAGAGCAGATGAATCCTATGTGCATGTGTAGATCATCACTGAGCCAAGAGCAGAGTACTGACAAGGCATCTGTAAAAATCCTGGGCTCTTTCTCAGCAGCCTTCTGTGTGCCTGCACGAGCCTGCCTTTTCTGTCTAAGCTTTGCATCCAGACCCAGACACTAATATTATCCCACATGCCATCTCCCTGTGCTCAACACAAGTCCCAGTAAAGTCTTGCTCAGATGGTGTCATTTGCCTCCTAGTGATTTCTATCTCAAGCAAAAGAACCCTTGGATGGGCTGGTAACACTAAAAGATGGTAACATGAAAACATGGAAAAAACTTTGCCTTTTTCTGTATCAAACTGAGCAAAAGATTGATAGCAAACCTACAGAAGGTCTCTTTCAGCAGCAAGTAAAGAGAGTTTATAAGGTAACAGCCGAAGTTGGAAGGTTCTGGAGTTGAGCATTTCCCCCACAATAACTCAAGGCCCTTGGAAGAGCCAGACTTGACTCATGCAAGGAGGTAATTTAAAATCAGCAAATCATAGCAATATACAAACTAGACGATGGGTGGACAGATGAATGGAATCGACTTCCCATAACTTTCCAGTAAGAACAGGGGTGGGTGAAATTAACAATGAACACTCCCACTCTGTGTTATCAACATGAACACAGTCAAAACACTTCCCTCTTTAGAAACAAGAACAAGGCCACTGTTAACATATTACAAGTCTAGGATGAGGAAGGGGGCAGAATTTAAGGCCTCCCTCCACCCTCCTTGGCCAGGTGTCACTGTCCTAGGAGTAACTGTAGAAGCTCATGTTCAAGAATGTGTTAGAGCCTTGCAGACAATGGAAAAATAATGCATATTTAAGTCACATCTAACTCTAAGGGAACCTTAGAGCAATCAATCTTTTTTAAATAAGAAAGAAACTAAGTCAATAGCATCTGAGCAACAGATGAGAATTAAAGCAAAATCTGTTGGCTAATGGTAACAGCTTTTGTGTTCTTTGTTGCTGAAAGCGAGCGTGTAGCAGCAACTCCAATATGCTCACCAACTCGGATGCAAAAGGCTATGGAAAACAGTTGCTATTTTTATATTGAAGATAAAATCTAACACCACCTCTCGGCTCTTAATTTTGCTAGAGTAGTGAAAGGGAACAAAAGCCAAGGTGCTGTGTGTCTAGAGGATCCAGGGCCTGTGGCTCCTACTATGTGGAAATGGGGAGCAGAGTGGGAAAAAAGGGAAGAGCTGGCCCTGTATTGTGGGCAACAAATACCTGGGGCTGTGTAACAAAAAATACAGTCAGGATTTAACTTGGTGACAGTCTCACAAACAGGCCATGTGAATCTCTGAGAGTTTTCATATTTACAGATTATTGCAATTAAATCATTTTTATAGTTTTTTCTTTAATACCCCAAAGAGGAAACTTGTCCTTATAAATTACTGTGGCATTGTAAAAGCAGTAATAATACTTATGATAATGACTGTGCTGGTTTCCGTTGATACTGCAAGCAATTAGTACAATCTTAGTGGTTTGAATAACACATACGGATGAAAATTAAGGCACTAGCCAGAGGGAAGCCATTTCCTTGTCCTTTCCAGCTTATGTGGGTTGCCCATATTCCTTGGCTCATGTTCCCCTCCCTCCATTTCCACAGCAAGGCATGCTGCATTTCTTTGCGCCGTGTTTTCTTATCGTGTCGTCCACTTATGTTTGTACGGCCCTATGATTCCACTGGAAACTCGGGACAACCGCTTTATCTCAGGGCCAGCAGAACAGCCATCCTTCTGCCTTCTCCTTCTGCAACCTTAATTCTCCTTTGTCAAACAACACATACACAGATACTAGAGACTAGGGCTTGGGCCTCTTTAGGGAAATTTTGTTTATTATTGAATATATATTACTTGTAAAGCATAGTTCTAAGTAGATTATATAATTAATGGAATATATTTCTCACAATGGTAGTATATCCAACTATTATTCTCAGTTTTCAGATGAAGAAACTAAAGTGAAGGGGTTAGTATGCCCAATGTTACCTAGCTAGAGAATGAAGGAGCTGAGATTTAAATTGGAAGTCCTCATGCAGAGCCTGAACTTACAATAATTCAACTCCACAACTTCACAGACAAAATTCTCATGTAAATACTGTTTACATAATTATTGCTAACATGTTCACCTTACAGACTACAACTTCTTTTCCTAAAAATATTTTATGTATTTATTGACCTTGGTGTTTGCATGCATGGATGGTGTCCATTCATGAGTATATGTGTATTACTCATGTGTGTGCATATGTATGTGAGGTTGAGTGTGCAAATGTGTGCACACGCATGTGGAAGCCCAAAGGTTGATGTTGAAAGCTTCCTTGATTACTCTTCACCTTATATATAGAGACAGAGTTTCTCTCTCAGTTGAACCCAGAGTGTGCTAATTTGATTAGTCTAGCGAGCCAGCTTGCACTGGAGATCCTGTTGCCCTCAGGGATCATAGGTGGGCTACCCTGTTGTGGAATAGAATATTTGTTTAACAAAGTAAAGGTGTGTTACATTTGCTTGTGTTGTAGAATAACTGTTTAACTATGTAAAGATGTGCTGCATTTGTTTAACTATGTAAAGANTTTGTGCCTTGTCAAAGACAACATGAACAAGCCTGGAAAATGTTCTCACATGAACTGAGCCAGGCACAGAAGGGTAAGCATCATGGACCTCACTTACAAATGCAGTAGAAAATATTGTAATTCACAGAAGCAGAGAGAAATGGTTGTTACCAGAGGTAAGAGTGTGTGAGGGTTGGGATGTTGCTCAAAAGACACAATTTCAAGAAGGTGAGACTAGCAACTATGAGAGAAGTGTTGTTGTAGTTAGGGTTTCTATGGCTGTGAAGAGACACCATGACCACAGCAACTCCTGTAAAGGAAAATGTTTAATTGGGGCTGGCTCGCAGTTTCAGAGGTTCAGTCCATTATTATCATGGTGGGACATGGTGGTGTGCAGGCAGACATGGTGCTCTAGAAGGAGCTGAGAATTAATACATATTGATCTACAGGCAAGAGGAAGTGAACTGACACACTGGGCATGGCTTGAGCATATAAAAGACCTCAAAGCCTGCCTCTTCTGTGACTCACTTCCTCCAACAAGGCCACACCTACTCCAACAAAGCCATGCCTCCTAACAGTTCCACTCCCTATGAGCTTATGGGGGCTAATTACATTCAAACTACCACAAGTGTCTTCATATACACAGGAAAGATAAGTGTGTAGAGTTATATATGTAATAGTGTTTATCGGTATCTCACAATATTTCTACCTATCATAACATGTTATATATAATAAATATATGTAATATTTTTTGTGGTCTTAAATACACAACAAGAATCAGTATCTATCAAATCAGACAGTCCTCAGACAACTTGCTTACTTATATAAACCACTTCACTGCAGCATCACAACAGCCTGCAGGGGATATGAGGGCTCAGTGAAGGCCACAGAGCCTGCAAGGGACAGGTTTTAGGTTCAACATTATTTCTGTGATAGTACCAACTGTGCTATTGTTTGTGGTAGAAATAGCATGGATGGCTATGTGTGTGACAGTTCTAAGACACGCACATTGTGACTCCTCTTTGTAGCATTCCCCTAGTTAAATAAAACAGGATATTTCAGAAAGAAATGAACAAAGTGTGTCCCTTAGTGTGGGCAAAACTTAGAAATGAAAAGTTGATGCTTCTAGGGTTTTAAAAATATCTTTATGGTTTATAAATTGGGATTAAAAAAAAAGAAACCTAAGCAATGTCTGAAGCTGAGTGAAGAAGAAATGACACAGAACATCTAAGTAATGGATAGGAAGAGTGGAGCTGGTACAAAGATCCTCAAATCGATGTCACCACTCGCAGTAGTTTTAGACCACTATTCTCAGAATGTCTAACTCAGCTGCAATGGGGCTTTGTGTACTATACACACTCTTTGTGTGCTCTACAGGCTGCTTTTTGTTAGCGTTGTATGTGAAGTTGGCTTACAAAAACACTTCTTATATTCCTATGCCAAAATAAATAAATAAATAAATAAAAAGAGGAAGAGGAAAGAAATAAGACACAAAGTGAGCTGGCTTTGGTGTCGGTGTGTTCCTTTCGGATAACGTATCTTCTGAAAATTCCATGAAGCTTGAGCAGATGCAGTGTGTTAGGTCTGCAGACAGCTACAGGGTGAGAGGATGCCAGCCCCTCTGCCATTTCCCCATGGCACCTACTGCAGTCTGGAATCATCTCAACTGCTCTGGGTTGGGCATGTATTCTCCATTCTTTCCCCTTCACTAGAATGTAAATCCCAATGGCCTAGATCCTCGTTCAGAATCGTTAGCCCAGAAGGCACTGCTCTGTACCAGAGCTGTCATGGAGAATGTTGATTTGCTCCCTGGGTACTTCATAGTTAAAAACATTTTGTATGTTGATGTGACATTTGCCTTGTTTTGTATTAAACACACCAAAAGAAACTCACATTTATCTTTGACTTTTCCTTTCTTTACTATGTCAGGAAAGTGTCATAATAGCTGGGACTTCACTACTATGAATCCAGTTCCCAGGATAACACCTGATGCAAAAATAGGACTTTAATAAATATTGTTCAGTAAACAAAAGAATGATCATGAATATATTTGGCAAAGATGAAGTAGTTGATAAATGTTATTAATTGAATGACTATGGGTAAACAACATTTAAAAAGTAGACAAATTTAAACACTTTCCTAACAGCCTGATAAACACCTTGTTAATCTATCAGGAACAAGCTAACTAGACACAATTCCTTTTGGACAAAAGCCTAGAAAAGGTATAGAACAATGAAGTTAATGGGCCAGGGAGATGGCTTAGCTAGTAGTGTTAGCTGTACAAGTAGGAGGAACTGAGTTCAGATCTCCAGCACACACTTGAAGAGAAAGGCACACACCTATAATCCTAGCACTGGGGTGGAAGAGACAAGGATCCCTGTGACTTGTAGGGTGTTTAGTGTAGCTCAGTCAGTGAGCTCCATGCTCAATGACAGACCCTGTTTCAGGAAAAAAGTAAGGTGGAGAGCAACTAAGAATACACTGGACATCAACATCTGGCTTCTAGGTGTTTACTCCCCCATACAATTCATACACACCCACCAGAAGGCACAACAAAACGTGCATATATATCGCAGGCGCACACACACATGTGCATGTGCACAGACACACACACACACACACACACACACACACACACACACAAGGAAAACGAACTTACACCACTTCAAGCCTTTCACTCGGTGTCCAGAACTTTGGTTTTGAACAATGACCTAGACTCTCAAGAGAAAACAGCAGAAACTGTTATATAAAGGGATTGGTTAGAAACATGAAGAATTTCATTTGAGGACTACAAGAGACTGACAAGATTATTAAAGCAACCAAGAAATCAGGGCCTGATCTCTGGCTTTTCACTCTAGGTGACATTATTGTGGCGAAAGGATATTTGGGACTGACAGCATGGAACTTGTCTACTGAAGGGTTTGAGCTTTGCTCTTTGATTGCCGAAGCCTCGACTGGCCTTTCTGTAAAACAGTGTCTTGAAGAGGATGATACCTAAGGAAGTGAAGTTCATAAAGCAAAAATAAGGAGGCATCTTGACCTGAGATAGATCAGTGGGGATCCCAAGTCCCACACCAGGATTTTCTTCTGAATGCAAGCTGCTTTGGTAAGACCGTTTCCACTGATGACCAGATTCAGGAGATGCTGACTCTACCCTAAGCCTTCCTTCCAGCCTTGCAAATGCAGACTAGAACCTAACAGCCACACTGCCTTCATGCAGTGACTTCAGTGAGCATACCTGACATGTTTTACGAGCAGAGAGCAGATGAATCCTATGTGCATGTGTAGATCATCACTGAGCCAAGAGCAGAGTACTGACAAGGCATCTGTAAAAATCCTGGGCTCTTTCTCAGCAGCCTTCTGTGTGCCTGCACGAGCCTGCCTTTTCTGTCTAAGCTTTGCATCCAGACCCAGACACTAATATTATCCCACATGCCATCTCCCTGTGCTCAACACAAGTCCCAGTAAAGTCTTGCTCAGATGGTGTCATTTGCCTCCTAGTGATTTCTATCTCAAGCAAAAGAACCCTTGGATGGGCTGGTAACACTAAAAGATGGTAACATGAAAACATGGAAAAAACTTTGCCTTTTTCTGTATCAAACTGAGCAAAAGATTGATAGCAAACCTACAGAAGGTCTCTTTCAGCAGCAAGTAAAGAGAGTTTATAAGGTAACAGCCGAAGTTGGAAGGTTCTGGAGTTGAGCATTTCCCCCACAATAACTCAAGGCCCTTGGAAGAGCCAGACTTGACTCATGCAAGGAGGTAATTTAAAATCAGCAAATCATAGCAATATACAAACTAGACGATGGGTGGACAGATGAATGGAATCGACTTCCCATAACTTTCCAGTAAGAACAGGGGTGGGTGAAATTAACAATGAACACTCCCACTCTGTGTTATCAACATGAACACAGTCAAAACACTTCCCTCTTTAGAAACAAGAACAAGGCCACTGTTAACATATTACAAGTCTAGGATGAGGAAGGGGGCAGAATTTAAGGCCTCCCTCCACCCTCCTTGGCCAGGTGTCACTGTCCTAGGAGTAACTGTAGAAGCTCATGTTCAAGAATGTGTTAGAGCCTTGCAGACAATGGAAAAATAATGCATATTTAAGTCACATCTAACTCTAAGGGAACCTTAGAGCAATCAATCTTTTTTAAATAAGAAAGAAACTAAGTCAATAGCATCTGAGCAACAGATGAGAATTAAAGCAAAATCTGTTGGCTAATGGTAACAGCTTTTGTGTTCTTTGTTGCTGAAAGCGAGCGTGTAGCAGCAACTCCAATATGCTCACCAACTCGGATGCAAAAGGCTATGGAAAACAGTTGCTATTTTTATATTGAAGATAAAATCTAACACCACCTCTCGGCTCTTAATTTTGCTAGAGTAGTGAAAGGGAACAAAAGCCAAGGTGCTGTGTGTCTAGAGGATCCAGGGCCTGTGGCTCCTACTATGTGGAAATGGGGAGCAGAGTGGGAAAAAAGGGAAGAGCTGGCCCTGTATTGTGGGCAACAAATACCTGGGGCTGTGTAACAAAAAATACAGTCAGGATTTAACTTGGTGACAGTCTCACAAACAGGCCATGTGAATCTCTGAGAGTTTTCATATTTACAGATTATTGCAATTAAATCATTTTTATAGTTTTTTCTTTAATACCCCAAAGAGGAAACTTGTCCTTATAAATTACTGTGGCATTGTAAAAGCAGTAATAATACTTATGATAATGACTGTGCTGGTTTCCGTTGATACTGCAAGCAATTAGTACAATCTTAGTGGTTTGAATAACACATACGGATGAAAATTAAGGCACTAGCCAGAGGGAAGCCATTTCCTTGTCCTTTCCAGCTTATGTGGGTTGCCCATATTCCTTGGCTCATGTTCCCCTCCCTCCATTTCCACAGCAAGGCATGCTGCATTTCTTTGCGCCGTGTTTTCTTATCGTGTCGTCCACTTATGTTTGTACGGCCCTATGATTCCACTGGAAACTCGGGACAACCGCTTTATCTCAGGGCCAGCAGAACAGCCATCCTTCTGCCTTCTCCTTCTGCAACCTTAATTCTCCTTTGTCAAACAACACATACACAGATACTAGAGACTAGGGCTTGGGCCTCTTTAGGGAAATTTTGTTTATTATTGAATATATATTACTTGTAAAGCATAGTTCTAAGTAGATTATATAATTAATGGAATATATTTCTCACAATGGTAGTATATCCAACTATTATTCTCAGTTTTCAGATGAAGAAACTAAAGTGAAGGGGTTAGTATGCCCAATGTTACCTAGCTAGAGAATGAAGGAGCTGAGATTTAAATTGGAAGTCCTCATGCAGAGCCTGAACTTACAATAATTCAACTCCACAACTTCACAGACAAAATTCTCATGTAAATACTGTTTACATAATTATTGCTAACATGTTCACCTTACAGACTACAACTTCTTTTCCTAAAAATATTTTATGTATTTATTGACCTTGGTGTTTGCATGCATGGATGGTGTCCATTCATGAGTATATGTGTATTACTCATGTGTGTGCATATGTATGTGAGGTTGAGTGTGCAAATGTGTGCACACGCATGTGGAAGCCCAAAGGTTGATGTTGAAAGCTTCCTTGATTACTCTTCACCTTATATATAGAGACAGAGTTTCTCTCTCAGTTGAACCCAGAGTGTGCTAATTTGATTAGTCTAGCGAGCCAGCTTGCACTGGAGATCCTGTTGCCCTCAGGGATCATAGGTGGGCTACCCTGTTGTGGAATAGAATATTTGTTTAACAAAGTAAAGGTGTGTTACATTTGCTTGTGTTGTAGAATAACTGTTTAACTATGTAAAGATGTGCTGCATTTGTTTAACTATGTAAAGANGTATTGCTATTTCACCTTGCCTGCCTAAGCACCTGATTGGCCTGATAAGAAGCTGAATGGCCTATAGCTNTGCAGAGGAGGGCTAGGTGGGGTTGGCAGGCAGAGAGATAAGGGAAGCCAGTCAGCCAGCCAGGGCCAGCCATCCAGGAGAAAGCAGGAAAGCAGGATGGACAGTATGTAGATGAGGTAAATGAGCCTTGGGGGCAGCACATGGATTGATAGAAATGGGCTAATTTAAGTTAAAGAAAAAAAGTTAGCTAGAAATAGGTATAAGATAAGGCTGAGCATTCATAATTCATAGTAAGTCTCTGCATCTTGATTTGGGAGCTGGTTGGCAGTTCCAGAAAGCCTGCCACACTATCCTGCTTAGGATTTATGTGGATTCTGAGGATCTGAATTCTGGTTTTCACACTGCTGTATGAGCCATCTCCCCATCCTCAACTGCCTATGACATCTGATGAGCATAATAATGACACTTCAGACTCCAAAACTCAAGGTGGCAAAGGAAGGGCAGTGTCTAGAATGCCCAGAGGGAAGAATCAAGCAATGGAAAGACATGTCTCATTAGACTGCAGTCTAGTCTAATTTAGAGTCATGTTGAGTAGAATAAACCACTGCTTTAGACTGAGCTCTTCAAGTAGGCCAAAACCAGAATGTGGTCACTTGTACTAGGTGTTACAAGATTAAAATGAACTTAGAAATGGATGAGTTTTCAAGTTATCAGGAGGTTCACAGCAACCAATCAAAAGAGGTCCTGTCACCCCGAGACACCATGGTGAGGGTGTCCCGTCTGTCACTCTAGAAGAAAACTGTTTGTAGTGGCCAATCCACTTTATGTTCCTTGTTTCTACTTTTTTCATTCTTTTCTTGTTTATAAAGCCCACGCCTTCTGCTTAGCTTGACCACGTGTCTTTCTTCTGTAGGTGAGATATGGCACTGTTGACAAATCTATAACAAAAGATTTGATCTTTAAATTTGAAATCTTATTCTTTGATTGTCCAGTGATTTCTAGGGTATTGGACTTGCTAGGGTTATGCAACAGACTGAACGGGAACGGCCCCCACAGACTCACATGTTTGAATGTTGTGTTCCTAGTGGGTAGAACTAAAGGATTAGGGGGTGTGGCCTTGCTAGAAGAGCTGTGTAACTGGGGGGTGGCCTTTGAGGTTTTGAAAGAATCCTGCCATCCTTAGTGCTCTCCCTACTTCCTGATGGTAGATTTAATATGTGAGCTCTCAGCTTTTCCTGCCACCATGCCTCTGGTCTACCATGATGGATTCTAACCCTTTGAAGTTGAATTAAACATTTTCTTTTCTAAGTTGTTCCTGGTGTTTTATCACAGCAATAGATTTAATAAAGTACTAATACAGGTGACCTCAGCAAGGCTCAGCATGTCCTGTTACAATGTCTGGGGCATTGGTACTGAGATTTTAAGAAGCATACCGGAGGAGCATTGTTTGAACACTGGATATGTAATGGGATGGCTCAGAGCTGTCCACACTCTTTGTGTCCTTAAATGTCATTTTGCTGTTCCTAAGG
>LZPO01044802.1:43853-62474 GCA_001675575.1 Neotoma lepida | reverse complement strand
AAAAAAAAAACAGTTTTAAGAAATCCAACTCACCCAAGAAGTTCCTGAGGGTTACTGCCCACCCCCTCACTGCCTCATCACTAGGCCAACATTCTACTTCAGTTCCTCATCTGTGTTAGTGATCTTCCTCATCACAGTTTGAGGGTATGGTCCATCAGAACAGGGAAGTCATGGCAANAGAAGCTTGGGGCACTGTATCCACAGCCAGGAAGTAAAGAGGGGTGAATAATGAGGCTCCCCACATCTCCTTTCTATTCATCCTTACCAAGAGCCCACATTCTTTATTCCAAAACAGAGATCATATGCCTGGGCACCTTTTGAAGGTGATGACTCAGCCATGGCTCATGAAAACCATTACCTAATGTCACATGGCTACAGAATAGTCTTTTTAAGGCTGTAATGCTTTCCTGAGGAAGCCTACCTGAGTCGCTGGGGTATAGGTTCCTATGAACCTCAAAGGTTTAGTTGCTCTTGATGTGTTCAGGTCTAGTAACTAATTGGGTCTTTACATCTCTCTCCATGCTCTCCACTCATCATAAGAAAGATGAGGCAGACAGTGGAAGGGAAGAGTACAACTCCAGCTAACCAGAATAAAAGAGATGCCTAAGACCAGGAGTCCTTTACCCCTCTGGACATTACAGGGCATGAGCTGGGCAGGTGACTCTCAATTAAGGGACATCTGCCATTGGGAAACTGCTGTTCTGTGTGATCATGGTCTTGCTCACCCCTAGGGCTGCTATCATGCTTTCTTGAGTTAAGGCTAAGTCTCTTCTGTTGAACAAATAATCAGACTGTGAATGTGCTTGGATGTGCTTGCTGCAAATGAAGTACACCCCACACTTTGATCTTCCCTCTCTTCTAAAGGGACAGGGTCTCAGTGGGACAATGGAAACTACCATGATGGCCACTCTTCTCTGGTCCCTTGCATCTCTTTGGAGTCAGAAGTTCACTGCAGGAGAACCTACAGTGTCACCAGGGTCATCACATATGGCCACACACACAGGGACTACATGGCTCCAAGTGGAATCATTCAGACGAACAAAAATGCATGTGGATCCTTCAGAGTTTTAGATCACTAGATGCTGGAGTGATGTCACTATGATAAAAACCTGTGAATCATATTGATGGACTACTCTAATTCATCAGCCATGAGGCTAAGCATTCACATGGATCACCCAATTTAATCTCTATAGTAATACCCTGAATTGTCACCACCTACATATAGGAAGTATCACCATTTCCCTACTTTTATAATAATGAAAGTGAGTTTCAGATTTTCAGGAACTTTTCCAAGTCATGGTTACTGACCACCAAACATTTACTGTATGGCCTTCGGACAAGCAAATTTCACTGATCTACACATCTTACTAGTTTATAAACATGCATCTTGAGAGGATTTCTTGATTCTAAGACAAGGAGAAGTAGGTTCCAGTCAGCACCTAGGAAAATATCTACCATCTCATAACCTCTCATCATAATATATTAAAGCTTCCAGGTCTACTGCTTTGTNCACNTACATGACCTTGAAAGTGTGGATCTGGATTCCAGTTAGTCTATTCAAAAAATAAAGCAGTTACTTCTCCTGCCTACTGTACAATTAATAAAAATAATAACTGTGAAAGTGATTTATGAATTATAAAGTCTCATACAACTAGAACAGAATATTAACAACAGTTATAATGGAAGTAGGACTGTCCTTTACCAGGCTGGGCAAATTCTCATAAAATGAGATCACCAGTCAGTAACCTTTAAAAGAGGTAGAGCACTGGGAATTTCTGCCAATGCAATTCTCACTCTCTTCCTATATGTACAGGCCAGTCANTCCCGCCCTTCAACAGACCAACGTCCTTATAAACATACTCATGATTAAAGACAACGTTCTCTCTGATTCCTACATATGAGCCTCTCATGAGTACTCTCTCCCCCTCCTTCCAACCCCTTCTCATTGTAACTTGAACATTGTTTAAAAATCCACTTGAGGGGCTGGAGAGATGGCTCAGTGGTTACAAGCACCAGCAGCTCTTCCAGAGGACCAGAGTTCAATTCCCAGAACCAAGTTCACAACAGTCTGTAACTCCAGCCCCAGGGAATCTGACTTCCTCTTCTGGCCTTTGTGTGTATATGATAAACAGACACATGTGCAGGTAAAACATCCACACGTATAAAATTAAATATTTTTTAATCATTTGGAAACATTTTAAAGAATGTTGAAGTAGCCAATAGGGGTTTACTCAACCTAGAGCCGATCTCATCTTTTTAAAGCCCTGGTCATCTTCCACCTTTTCCAATGACTCCCTCCGACCCCAACACACACCTATGGATATGCCTTGGACACATAATNCTCTAATGAATGCACTTTCCCCCAGTGGACCACCCGACTATAACCGAGAGAAAAACTTTCATGTGGGAATTGGGGAAAAAACAAATTGAGTAATTTCAATTTTATTTACTCACAATCTTGTAAAAGTTTCCCAATTTTAAAGATACTCCAGTAATTCTTTTTCCCCCTGGAAATACCGGTGCTCACAAAGCTCCCAGTAATGAGATCCTGAAAGATCATAATTCCTGCCCCACAGCCCTCCTATCCACTGTGGCTTCTCAACATCAGAACTTACTAATTACAAATAATCCACATCTCACCTGACTCCCTGCTTGCTCCCTTGGGATTCCATTCCATAGTCAGAGGAATATCTATTTCAGAAAATAAGATTTCTAGGTATCTAACCTGGAGTTTTCTTCTGGAAGTCCCATCCTATTACTTCTAAAGGATACACTAAATAACTCCCCATCTTCACTGACAGCNGCTCTCTTCAGAGATTTGTAGATTGTTACCATGGCTTTCCCTTCATCACCATTTAGCCCAGCCATATATATTTAATTCTTTTCATCTTTCATCATAAATCAGTCCCTTCAGCTCTTAAATCAGCTCTCTGCTCCTCTCTGGACTGGTTCCAATTCTCCCAGTTCACCTCAAATAACTGATATCCCTTCTGGGAGCTCCAATTTCCTTTCAATCTTCCTTTACTCTCTCTGCCCCTTTCAGAAACGAAATGAGAAGGNATGGACAATATGTGAGGTCAAGGGTCAGGTGTACTGCATCGCTTCCATCTACTCTAAATTGCCCACATTTCTCTGTAGTACACAGAATGTCCCAAGCTGTGTATTCTCTTTCCTGAAGTGGGTATGGGAAAGGTCTGGGAAACAGACCCTTCCATCCCACAACATTCTCTAGACCTCTGGTTGTGAGATTGCAGAAGCAGATCTCAAAGCACCTACAAATCAGGATATAGGCCAGAGCTGTGGGTAATGTGCTAGCATCCAGGCGGACCTCTTTGGGAGCTTTGGACTGTAGTACATCACCACTCCCAGCATCTCAGTAACTGTGTTTCTGAATGGGTTTTCCCAGGAACTGCTTCAGGCTTTGAAGCATTGATTCCATTTATGAATTCACAGTAATCCACAAAGAAAAACCACAAGCATGCCATTCATTACAAAGACTCTCCAACATCCTTTTGTCCTCTCAGGCAGCCCAAACCACAAGCAATACAATGGTTTAGCTTTGCCTTACTGGGTTCTTTTCCACTTACCACCTCCCTAGACATGGTCCTGCTCAAGTTTAGGAAACTACCCTCAGTCTATGACAAATGGGTTCCTACAGAACATGGACTACAAGAGGTAGCAGAACATCATCCCCCACACACAGACCCTTAGCACCATTGCTCCCCTCTAGGCAGGACCACCGGCTCCTTGGTCAGGAAGAAAGAAACTGAGTTTGTCCACTTTCCTTGTGTTTAATTGAAGGTCCTGTGTCACTAAAGAGTAAATGTCCCATTCTATAAATAAGAGCCCACATAAAAAGAATAAACTCATCCACCCCACCCAACATAAGAAGTAGCAATACCAACCCCAGTGGCAGAATGTAAGCCAGAATTTCCATACAGTGATGAATGGAGCCACAATGATGTATGTGCTGCCCCCAAGATGTGGTGTGTTACAACAGGATGTGCCCACTCCACGGAAAGGTCTGCAGTAGACCCTGTGTCTGGGCGATGTGGGGAGGGAATGGGCTGAGGCAAGAGGCTAGTCTTGTGTGGCTGGCTGCCTAACTGCAGACAGCATATGTCCTCAGAGACGAGAGAGGCCATCCTGTTCAAGTATGAACACAAGGCCTGAAGTGCTTTTGAATAAGCTGTCTGTCTCTCTGGAGGTCACAAGGAGCTCATCCAGTTACACTTAGTGTCTTATTTGATCCCATCAATAACCATTTGATCTCAATCCTGCCGAAAATGCTTGGCCAAATTTTCTAGCCTTTTAATGGCAGAATCCTGGCTCTTTCTGAAGCCAGCACTTCGATATGTGTCAAATGATGCATAAGGGTTGGCCCAGCTGCCAAATGGACTGCACTCATGAGGGAGGACTCAGGATGCCCACTACTTCCCTGCAGCCAGTGACAGAACAGCTCTTGAGAGACACTCCTTTCTACATGAAGCTTCCCCTGAACATGGTTTGATTTCACACAGGGCTCGACTACAGTCGTATGTTCTTCGAATGCATTATATGACTCAGAGACATCCATNGATAGTTGTTTTGCAGCCTGTCTAGTACTGGCACTTCAGGGCTGGAAAATGACCCCTTTTGCCTGCCGTCAACATGTGACAACAGTTGATACAGACTGCTGGGGCTTATGATCATATCACAAGAGGAAGNTCCAGTGAAGCTCAAAGACATGAAAGTGGAAGAAAATGTGTCTTTCCAGAGAGTCATTTTTACATCCATTACAGAAGCATTGNACGCTAAAAGAGAATGTTGTATATATAAGCCACAGAAGCAACAATGTCATTAAAGCCCAGCTGTTCTTTACAAAAGTGTCCTTAGTGGGACAACAGTTTCATTCTCTCATCTCATTTCACTGAAGGCGCTGCCAAGCTCCTCAGACCCTGCCTTTCACTAGGCACAATATAAATCCCAGCGTTGATCATAAGGGGTTGTTTTAAGTGGTGCTGATGTCACCAGTGCCAGTGCTGAAATACAGATCCGCACATTGTTTTGACTGAGGACCACATGCCAGTACAATTTCTGTGAGATGACAGGGGACCCTCAGCTTCTTGGTAGCTCTACTGCAGGAGAGCACTGAGTGTAAGTGGGAGTGGTGTGTGTGTGTGTGTGTGTGTGTGTGTGTGTGTGTGCAAGCATGGGAGAAGTTGTACCTCTGCAATGGACCCCATTCAATGCTTTCCATCCAATTAATACTAAACATTAATAACCGGTGGAGCAGAAGAACATCATTTATTTCTGATGATAAGAATGTTAGAAAAGAAACTAGTTTTGCTCAATGGAATCAGTGTGGGCTTCTTAAAAAGCATGATTTCCCTTTCTGTGATTTTTCTCATTCATTTACATTGTATATTTGATTCATTCACAAGTCCTTCACCCATGGTCTCATGAGAGAAACATTCATTCAAAACCACCTGGTTTGTCATTCAAAAGACACTGGTGGGAGAGTTAGAAGTGCTTGCTTGCACGCACAGCCTTAACTTGATGAACGTGGGAAGGAATGAGGGAGTAAATGAAACAGAAACCTCATTCCAGGAGCCTCTAGCAGTGAAATCTGCAGACAAACTNGCCTGCCAGAGACCATCATCAAGAGCAGCTGCTACACACATGCAGGCTAAGACACCCAGAGAAAACACAGGGGGTGGGAAAGAAAAGCAGTCAAGACAATTACTGCCTCGCCCCCAAATCAAGGCAACCTTAACAATTTTCATCCCTTTCTCCACATCTCTTCTGCCCCTTGTTCCTGAGTTCCCCTGAGACTTTCCCAGGACATCTGGGAAGAGCGAGAGGCTGAGAGTGCAAAACAGATTAGGGGCAGGAGCCCGGTGTGGCAGGATGAATAATGAAGGAAGAGGGAATCCCTGGGCTAGCCAGGACTGGGGAGAAGGGCCCGGGCCCGGGCGGTTGGCTTAGAGTCAATAGAAAGAGGAATTCTATATTCTCTGGGAAATTCTACCACATTCCCCAAATCAGCGGTGGCCTAGAAGAGGAACAAGAGTCCGTCGGAAAGAAAGGACATCGCTTGAGGCCTCGTACTAATTTGGAACTTAAGAGTTATGGGGGCATTTCAACCATTCTCAGAGCCCAGGAAGGAAGGNATCCAATTATGATACAATCAGATCATGTGTAAGTTGGTGGAAGGTGTTCTGCCAACATTGGGAAACTTTTCTCCCAACTTGGTTGCTAAAGAGGAAAGGCGGCTCTATTGCGAAGTGACTATGTTCAAGCACACAGTAAGATACTATGGGTCTAATTTCAAGAATGATGAAAAAAAGCTTAAGAAGGGTCAGGGTTAGTTAATAGTGACTGCAAGTTGGTGTGACTAAAAATGCAAATCCCAACACACTCTGGTGGGAGCTGCTCACCGGTCCCGAAGATCTGGAAGAGAAGGCGGGGCTGGGAGGCGCGGATCGCTGTGGATAGCCTTCCCTCCCTGCCCACTTCCGAAGCCTTCTTCTCGGGCATCAGGCGGATCCTCAGCCGCCCTTCGCCATGGTGAATCCACCAGCTGAACAGCTCGCTGAGGTTGAACTGGAGTATCCCCACAGCCGTCGCCTCCTCTGGGGGTCCAATGCAGCCTTCAAGNATCGCCTCTTCGCCCAGCTCCAGCACTAGCTGTTTGGCACGCCTGAGCTTGCGCACAGAGCCTCCCTTCAGCACCCTGGACAGCGTCGAGCCCACCTCGGGACTAGGCGAACTGGCTCCCTCTGCCCAGGAGACCCCAGGCGGTGGCCCCAGCAGCCTGAGCAGAGGGGCACAGTCCAGAGCCAGTGATCCCCGAGCCTCTAGCCCACCAGCCCCGGGCTCGGAGGGGGACGGCGGCTGCGGCAGCAGTAGGTCTCGGGCATAGACGCGGAAGAGAGAGGGCACCACGAAGTCCACTGCCAGACTCTTCCTCTGCAGACGCGAGTAGCTGAGTGGCTCCCGGGGCTGCAGAGGCTGCCCTGCAGCCAGGGAACCTGTACGCTGATCCGCTGCAGCTCCGGAGTCCGAGGCTGCTGCCGAAAGCAGCAGCGGCAACAGCCACAGGAGCTCAAGGGCTCCCATCCCGCTGGAGGGCTAGAGTTTATACTAGTCTNCCTTCCCTCGCTGGCCCAGCCTCGCCCTTCACTCTCTCCAAGACAGGAAGGGGTTCCAAACAGTCCTTGGTCCTGAAGGGTTCCTTCCTCTTGATCCTCAGGGATTGTGAGTAAGCTCGATTCTTCTGCTTTTCCCAAGCTGTAAGGAAGCAAGAAGGGTTCTCAGCAAAACCGATCTGGAAGTCAGGGGCGAGTCCGGAGACCGTGAGACATCCTGGGCTCAACAGCTAGACCCTGCGCCTCTCGCAGTCTGCTCTTGAGTGCTGAGCCCCTGACTGTAGCAGCCTTTACTCAAGCAATTAGGTACCGTTCTAGGAGCCCTCGGCAACCGGAGCTCTCCTCGCAGCCCCCAATCTTCCGCAACTTTCCAGGCTGAGAACCCTGGCTCCGGGCTGGTCACTGTCTTGCTCCGCTCCTGTCACCTCCTCTGCGCTCCTTCCCAGGTCTAGGCAAGGACCACCGGAGGGGGCTGCTTTCTAGCGCCCCCTCAAGTGACCTCCGCTGCAGGAAGTCTTTGGATCACCCTGCCCGCTGAACTTCTGGGCGTGAACGCGAGCTCTGCGTTGCAGAGAGGAGGCTCCTGCTGCCTCCGCCTAAGTTTGCAGCGTCCTTGCTCTCACCGTCTTGGCTCCTCCGAGTTCACTCCCAGGCACCAAAGCAGCCCCGGCCGCAGCCAAGGAGTGAAAGCATTCCGGGAAGAGGGGCCCGCAACCTAGCCCCCTCCTCACCTACCAGCAGCGCCCGCGGTTTTGTTGACTGGCTAGGGGGCGGCCGGAAGGCGTCTCGCTGCCCCCGAGACCCCCTGGACAGAAGCAGCGGAAGGTGCCAGCTGCCACTGCCGCTGCCGCCCCCAGAGCCGCTGGATCGCATCTGCCTGGGCGCCCGCCACTTGCAGCTGGCGGAGCCGCGAGCGCGCGCCGGGAGGGGGCGGGGCCTCGGTGGGGGCGGGACTCCTGAGCGAACTCCGCGCAGCTGCCCAGCCCACGCAAGCCGGCCCCGCCCCCTCCCTTGCCTGCCAACCAATGGTGCTGCGAGGTCCGCTCCTATGCAAATCTGCAGAGGCCTCGGTATTCATTGAGAAAAGCACCAAGCCCGCCCCGCCTCCCGCGGTTGGGTCTTATTCCTTCTTCTGGATTGTCTGCCCTATTTCTCCGCCGTGCGAACAAGAGAGTATTTTGGACAAATGGGAAAACTGGAAGCGATCTTTGCAACCAAGCTCTCTAATTATGCACTTGACAGATAAAATGTGTCCGACTTCAGAAGAGCAGGTTCCGGGATAAAACTGGAGGCAAACGAAAACCAGGAGAGGGCAGGGGTAAGCGTCACCCTGCAAGATCCAAAAACAGCTTGGATCTTGGGGCCTTGAAAGGGAACCTTCTCCCTCCGACACTCCTGTTATTTAAAAACATTCCTGGGAGTCTGGTACTCCTGAGTCACAGGGCTTCTCTTCAGCCACATCAAATGCCATTCTGACCTGTCAGCCACTTTGTTTTCTCAGAATGGTGTCTGAAGAGGTTTTCAGGGTAAATGTGCAGTGCTGGAGATGGAACCTGAAGCTTTTTTGCGTGACAGGCAAACACTCGACCGCTGAACTACCACCCTAGCCTGAGACCATTTGCTTATTCATTTATTATTTTGGCTTTTTGAAATAAGAGCTTGTTCTGTAACCCAGACTGGGTTTGAACTCAATACATTGCCTAGACTGATCAGGAACTCTTGGCAATCCTCCTGTCTCAGCCTCCCAGGTGCTGAGATTATAAACATAAGCCAACACACCTAAGACAAATATTTTTAATTCCAATTCTGGATCATAGGGTGACAGGAGACTTCCAAGCCCATCCCCATGTCCTCTTGAGCACTTCTCTGTCATACCTCTCCATGAATAGCAGGCCAGAGGATGTGGGTGTCACTCAGTGAAGGAAGTAAGTGTAGGACAGTTGCTCACAGACTCAAGGCCTCTACCTCCAGTCTCTGCTCCTTTTAGACAATGGCTATGTTTCAAGAGAAGGTTCACCAGATGCTCCAATAAGACTAAACTTTAGTTCACACAAATTTCTCAGTCTCTTCTCTCCAAGGTTGACTGTCATGCCTTGTGCTAGCTCTCCCAGGACATTGTCCAGTGGACTCTCCCTCACCCAGCTCTGAGAGACACAATCTCTTGCTCACTGCCCCACATAAGACCTGTCTCTTATACACATCTAGATGTGTATAAGAGACAGCTGCCCCACATAAGACAATTGCCAAGTGGAGCCCCTGCTCTTCCCAGGGCCAGGGTCTTTCTTTTCCACACTGTGCTATCATGTTGGCCAATGAAAACCTAAAGAAAAGAAAAAACAAAACAAAAACTACCACTACTTCTCAGTGACTTCCAGCTTCCGTGTACATTTGAAATTCTTATCTGTAGCTGACTCAATGGTGTAAGTGGTAAAAATTATTTGCCACAAAGAGGAGATAGAATATTCCTATCTTGGGGAGGGAGAAAGGAAAGGGGGGAAAGGAGAGAAAAGAAGGCATATGGAGTTAAATATTTTCCTAGTATGTTNAGATTCTGATCAATTTTTCAGGTGTGCACACCCTCAGAAAAATATCTATCTGAAACATGCAAAGGATCAAAACGCTAGCCCCTTCACACCNTATTTCATCTCTTTCCCGTCTNTATAACTCTTGTTCNAAGCCAAATCGCCTCCCTTAATTTGTCTGACTGTGAACAGGCCTCTGAAATCAGTGGCCACTAGGGGGCTGCAGAGACTTGAAACAACCCGGATGAGCCATCAGGGTTTACTAAACTCCCTGACAATTGTCTCTCAACACTGCTTTTGTATCTCACGGACACTAGGGTCTCAATTAACTCTTGGCCTTATTAAATTCTCTCACTTACCCCAAGGAGAGACAAGTGCCTTTCCCTGTAGGTTAAATTACACTAACTCAAAAATGTTCCCTATTTGCTAGGTCATTTTTTAAATGAGTCAGGAAAGGCTATTGATAATCTATCAGGCACCAAGCATCTGTATCTACAGGTGTGTATGCATGTGCCTGTGTTTCTCACATCACACAAGTAGCCTTTACGGGGGATAAACCTATTATTATTATTATTTATTATTATTATTATTATTATTATTATTATTATTATTATTATTTCCATTGCTGGCTCAGAGAGGCTAAATAAATTGTCCAAGGTCAAACAGCAAGTAAGTAACAGTTAGAATTTAAACTAGTGATTCCTTTCCTCCAAAAAAATCAAGCATCCCACTGAGACAAATTAGGCCTTCTCATTGGGACTACAATTATAGTTTTGACATTGTTATCCTATATCATTACCACTGAGAAGTAAGGTTATAGGGAAATGGGATTTAGAACAAGCAAGGGAAGTAGAGACAAAAAGCCAAAATGTATGAGCATTGATAGCCAACATATCGTGCACATAGTGTGACCCCAGTACATTTCAAAATATTCCTCATTTAATGTTATAGTAATAGGTAGGGAGGGTGGTTCAGTGGCACAGACATTACTTAGCATGCACAAGACCCTAGGTTCAATTCTCAATGCTCAAAAGATATTCTCAGTAAGTCTATACTATGGGGAACAGGGGTTATAGGTCCCTATTTACAGATGGCAAATGNCAGCTGAATTTGAGTGATTCCTCATTTAATCTATTTAGGTGTCAAGATTTATCACCTGAGTTGACCTAGATACCAGACAGGCAGTTCAGGATCTTAATTTGCAGCAGAAGGTAAATGGGGCAGAATGGACTGATGAACTTGTGTGAACAGAGGAAACAAAGGAGCTGAAAGGCCAAGTGGGAGTGACACGGGAAGGTGAGGATGACAGAGAGGGCAGACATAGAAACTAGAGGATCTAAAGAGACAGTCAAGGGAGGAGGGCTGCTATGGTTACCTTGCAGACAACTTTGGTGGCTAGCTAAAGAAGAAACATGATCCTTTTCATGGAATTCCCAATTTTTCTATACAAATAAATGGACAATTCAGTCCAGGTGGGCTTTGAATTCTCTAAGGAAGGCAATAATAACAGCAGCATTTTAAATTCAGGTGGTAGAATTTAAGTAAACACATCCCACAACTATATAATCTGATTGGGACCTACAGACCTTGGACATTCATTTAGTCTACAAACATTTCTTGAGTACTTAATGTATACAGGGTGATGCCTGTATTGTGGGGTGTTGCTTTGAAGAAGATATATTGAGTCCTTCATCTCCAGGTACTTGTATTCCCATGGTGCAAAGACAGACAATGAGAGAGAGGAAGAGAATAAAATAAGGCCACTCAATGAAGGATGGTTTGGGGTGTGGGTTGGGATACTGCATCTAGGTAACTAGCTAGAGGAGGGATCTTTGAGAAAGCTAAATGGCCAGGAAGTCCTCATTTGTTGGGAGGGGTAATCTTGAAAATATTCTAAAGGAGAACAACTTCAGGAATACCAATGCAAGTCTGTGAGATTAGAACGTGTTTGCACATTCAAAGGGCAGTACAAGACCAGTAGGGTTGGGATAAAATAAATAAAAGTCATAAAGCTGGAAGAGTGAGCCAGGGTCCACTTCCTTGAGGTTTCACGGAACATGGTAGTTGAGCTGGGGAGTCATTAAATAAAGATAGAAAAGTTGGAGGGAGACTTGGGAAGAAGGAGTCCAGAGAGAGTGGGATGAGATAAATAAGGGCAACCTTAATGAATATGGTCAAAATTTATTATGTACATATACGAAATTGTCAAAGAATAAACCTTTAAAAGAAGGATTCAGGACCCTGAGGACATCTCCAAATAAAACAACAATTTGTGTTCAGGAAACTAGAGTGGAAACACAGCTTTATGTCTTAGAAGCTGTAGGATCTTGAGAAGCTTTGATTTAGNTGAGCTCCTAGCAAATTAGGAAAAGGAGATGGCATTGTCTTTATTAGGAAAAGGAGATGGCATCGTCTTTAATATACCAGTTGAGAAGCCCATGAGGGGGTCTTCAAGTGACCCAATGGTCTCATCCTACACCAGGGACAAGAGCTGACAGATACTAGGGGAATAAATGTCCAAAGGAACTAGAAATAAGATCAATATACAAAGAACAAGAGCTGACGGATACTAGGAGACTAAATTTTCAAAGGAACAGAAATAAGATCAATGTAATATACTGAATAGAGTGGCAGGGGGGCAAAGATTTACCTAAAAGTGTGTCTTAGCCCATAGACAGTCCTCAACCCTACTTCTGTAGCTTGCTATTGCTGGCCAGTTATATAAGCTATCTTCTAATATTTATTGTGGTAAGAGGTAAGAAAAGTCATTCAGTACCAATTTAATCAGTATTTACTAAGTACTATGTGCTTGTCTTGGTATGATGTGCAGAGGAAAGACACTTCGGCAAATAAAAGTTCAGGCTGTGGGGCTGAGGAGATGGTTCAGTTAGTAAAATGCTCGTCATGCAAGCATACGGCCCCGATTCTGAGAGCCCCGAAATCAGGTAATGTGTCATGGCCCTGCAATTCCAGTCTAGGAAGTGNACACAGGAAGATGCCTGGGGTTTGCTGGCCAGCCACTCTAGCCAAATTAGTGAGCTCCAGATTTAGTAAGAGATTGTATCTCCAAAGATAAAGTGCAAAGTAATTAAGGGACAGCCATGTTGACTTCTAGCCTCTATGTACAGATGCACAAATGAGCACACACAAGTCTAGATTCCTACTATTGCAGGACCATTCAAATATTAAATTTCAATTACCTATCACTATGTTACCACTAAACAAAAGCTATGAATAATATAAAAATATGGGGGGAAAATACTAAAATATAGACTTACTAGAATGAGAATCATCTTTTCATCAGAGATGACTTTTAATAGTTTTATAGGATTTGACCCTCCCCCGAAAAACACCCAAATTTCAGTAGCTAGAAAGCAATGAAATATGTTCATCTCATAGTCCCTGGCCACCTCTGNGTTCTGATTACCAGTCATTTAGGGATCCAGGCTGATGGGGAAGACTCTTGCAAAGTTGTGAAGGGTCATGTACCAACGAGCAAATACTCTAGCCCATAAATAGCACATGTCCTATCCACTCATAAACTCTAGATGAAACAAACACACACACACACACACACACACACACACACACACACACACACACACACCCCTAACCTATATGAGGTGGCCAGTGCTATGAAGAGTCAGAAATAGCTAGCAAATAGCTTTACTGACCCCTGAGAAGGGTAAGATATGAAAGCTGTATGAAAGAGGATAATATAGAGTAGGAAGGGTCCCTAAGGCCAGACCATCCAGAGAAGAAAAATACCCTTAATTAATTCACTATGAATCCACAGCCAATCTGAAGAGCCCAACCACCACTGCAAACTGCAGCTTCTCAAACGTGCTTGCCATCTTGCACACGTCACTGTGGTGTCATCTCTCCCAAGATAGCACATAGAGANGACGCCGGCACAGAGATAGCCTTTTCCAAACACCAGAGCAGTAGCACTCTCNTGGAAGCTACAAACAACCTCACATCTACAGAAGGGAAAGGAAACAACAAGATAAAAGCAAACAGCATTCACCGAGCCTCTCACAATACTCCCCGGTTCTCAGAAGACCGATACATTAGGGAAGGAGGGCACGAGCTATTATTGTAATTCCTGAGTGCTGGTCTTATCACTTTCTCCCATCCTAATGTGTTCCTGCCTTCTTAAAATGTCCGTTTTGGTTGAGGAAGATGAAAGAGAAACCTTCNGGGGTAATTTGGTTATCAACGGAACCTTCTTGAGAGTCTTTCAAAGGACCCCAAACCAACACATAACATCCCTTCTATTTACTTCTCTCTGATTTCCAGACAAGAAAGGTGAGGGCCCTGGCCTGTGACTTTCAGTGGCATCAAGAAGGCTTTGGAGCCCTGGAGTTTGCTGTGTCTACATGATGGATCAGACAGACCGCAAGCAAGTCAATCTCTGAGCAATGGACTAAATCCAATTGACCTGCTCTAGCCATCCTAACGATCAAATGAAGTTCCCACTAGCCAGTCTGATCTGATCCATCATTTCACATCTGTGCTGGGCCTGCCTTGTTTCTTATCCAGACTCTGGATGATTGGCAGCCTTTGACTCATCCCAGAGCAGGTTTGGAATCCAATCTTGGTTCTACTTTGGAAAAATTGAAATCAGATGCCCAGTACCAACTCAACTGTCTTACTAACCCCATCTCACTCTGAANCCTACTTTTAATATAATGAATGGATCCTATTTTGTCTTGCCTCTGTGGCTGTGACATAACTTGCTTCTAAATTTCTTTGTGTCCAGAGTGGAGTAGAAGGGGTGTGTGTGTGTGTGTGTGTGTCTGTGTGTGTGTGTGCACATATAGGCAAATGTGCATATGTATGGAGTCCATAGGTTGATGTTGACTGTCTTACTTGATCATTCTACACTTTAATTTTGGAGACAGTGTCTCTCATTGAGCCTGTAGTTCATCGATCCAGCTGGGCTGCTAGCACCAGGAATCACCTATCTCCCCATCACCAGTGCATGCCATGACCAGCTTTTATGTGGATTCTGGGAACCCAAACTCTGGTTTCATGTTTGTGTGGCAAATAAATCTCAGTTCTGGCTCCTAAATTTCTCAAAATATCTTCTTACCTTTGTTCTTATGAGACTCCCACCCCAAGCATAATTCTTCCCCTGAGACCTGTTGTGCATTGACAAGTTTCCTTGATTCCATGCTCTGAATGCACAGAATCCTAGTCCTCACTCTTAGGAATATGGAATTAATGCTTATCTTTTCTTCCCTTTCCCTTTCTGACTGTGTTCATGGCTGGTGGCAGTCATCACTAATTACTGTGGGAGTCTCCCAGGTCACCGTGATGGCTGATCAGAGCAGAGGCTCACAACAGGATCCAACCCCAGTCTAAAGTGAATCAATTGGATTATCTTTCCCATCTTTGAATTGAGAAGCACAGAGAATGTGAGAGCTTACACTTCAGTCATTTTAACAGTATAAGGCCAACATGTATCCTCTCCCAAGAACTGATACTTTCCATCAGACCTATGATCTATTAATGAATACTGCACTTTGAGCAAACTTGGGATGGGCTTTGCCCTTGGCAAATCAAACCGAGACAAGCTAACCCTTGCCCTTGCCCTCTCACTGGTACTTCCTTACTCACTCTAAATGTAGGCTTCGTAGGATGAGTGTCTGCATCCATCCACACTGGCATCCAGGGCTGATCTTGTCCATCCAATGATGGCAGAACCTCAGTGTCCCCTGCTTTCAGCTCATGTGGATTTCCATGGCCCTGGAGAAACCTATGTGCATGGTGACATCTTGACAGAACCACCAANGTGGACATACAGCCTGATAGGATTTCTATNTGTAAAGAAGCACATGGGAAGTGATTTGGGAGAATTAGTTTGGATGATACAATGTTTGTGTTACACAGATATTTCTAAGCTGTGTAGAAAATAGAGTTAAAGCATGGCTGACACAAGGCATCCANGATGCAGGGTGGCTAATACTTAGGCCATCTGCCAATGGGAAATGAGTCTTGTCAAGCAGGAGAGCTATCCTGTTCTGGGAATAAAAAGCTTTTCCATACAGCCTTCTCTTTCCAAGTCCCCAACCCTGTGTGATGTCTCCTGGTGGCTTAGCAGTCTCAGAATGACCCTGTCAACCAGTCCCTACCCTACAAAGCAGAATCTCGAGCCTTCCACTAATCCAGAATGTCTGGCCCTAGAGACACCAGCAAAACTCAGCAGCCTTTCCCATTGTTTTGAAAAGCAAATGTCTATCATTTAACCAGCTCTAAAAACACTGTCCTCTGTTTGCAACATCGTACCTTACTAAGGCTAACCAGTGTCACCAAAACGATGGGTAGAAATAGGATTTCTGAGATTTGCCTTAAGGTGTGTGTGTGTGTGTGGCTGTCTTGGATCACCTGCTCTGAAGAAACCATCTGCTTTGCAGTAAAGAGATCCAAGAAGCCCTCTAGAAGGCCTGTGTGGCCCAAACTCCTGCCAGCAGCCATCCCTAACTTATTAGATATGTGACTAAGCCCCCTGGGAGGTGGATCTTACTGCCCTGGTCAAGCCTTCAGATGTCAGTAGCTCCAGAAGAGACCCTGAGCTAGAACTACCTAGTTAGGTCAAATGCTTGACTCACATAACTGGGAGGTAACAAGCAAATGTTTATTATCACTTTATTGGATGGATTTGTTCTGTAGTAACTGGTTATACCACCTCTCAATCTCNGTCTTCCTCTGCTTCCCTTATTCCAAGCCAGCCACTGCAGGCGAGTCCACTGCAGTGGGTGCCACTTGCACTCCCAAATCTGCCAAGCTAATGTTCATCACTATAGGTTACAGCCAGAGAGAGGGTACCCCAGGACATAGGTCCATTGTCCCCAAAGAAGCTCATGGGGAGGAAGAGCCCTAGGAAAAAGTCTTTTCAGCTTTCTATTTTATAGAATTTGTTCTCTGATTATNAGAAAGTGATACATATTAACTGCAAGAAATTTGGAAAATTCATAAATATATTTAAAGAGCAATATAAATAACCCATACACTCACCACCCAAAACTAATGACTTAAAATTTTGCTATATATCCTTCCAGTATTGTTTTAAATTGGTATAATTTGGCTCATGCAAAGTTATGTCCCATGCTATTTTTTAAACTTAACATTATATTGTGAACATTTTTCCATATCACAGAACATTCTACAGATTTATGATTTTTAATGACTCCATAGAATTACAACATATAGTTGCACTGTCATTTGTTTAACCAAGTTCTATTCTGGAGCATGTGGGTTGTTTGCAAATCTTAGCTGTTATATATAATGCTCCAACAAATATCTGTGTACATCAGTCTTTGTCCATGACTCAGATTAATCTGTCAACCATAAATCTGTTTGCATTTCAACTCATTTTTTTTTAGAAACCCTGGGTTTATTTCTTAAGAATGTAGTCGTGGGCATAGAATTGAAATGNTACCAAGGGTTCCACAGTGGAAAGTACATCTTCCTCGCAGCAGGGTTCTCTGGTCCTCCAAGTTTAATTTCCCAGAGGCAATAATTCTTACCCATTCAGAAATACTCATGCAGAACTCTGCTGTGCAAAGATAACCACCAAGGTGTAGGTTGGCAGTCCTCAGTGTATGGACTACAGACTTCTGACGTCTGGGGTCTTCGTCACCCTTTTAAGGAAATTATTATTTCATAATAATATCAACGCACCATTCACCTACTTCATGTTTATTCTTTCTCAGACACACAGGAGAGTTTTTCAGAAGCCACATGCCATTTTGATGGTATCATCAACTTGACAGCTAGTGGAATGCATGTTTACGTATATTTGAATTTTCTAGAACCTTCTAAGATAACCTCCATATCTTGGTAACTCTTAATACAAGAGCTTTTTTGATGCTATAATATTTGAGATTTGTTGATACAGAACTTCACATACACATATGCACACACACAAATTAGTAGTATGCTATGCATATCTGTCATTTTTTTAAATATAAAACATATCTTTGTGACTGCTTAATCTCAGCACTCACAACACAACATTTCATCTCAGTTTATGACTGCCCCATATGTATTCAACCAGTACCTATTGATAAAGTAGTTTTTAAAAAGTCTTTGCTATCATTGTTATTATTATCTGATAATGTATGTAGTTGGGAGAAGTTACTTTCTCATATCTTCATCACAGTGTGTGATCATTGAAGTCTGATAGTTCTAATCCCACTGCACTTCAAGTTCTTCT
This sequence comes from Neotoma lepida, assembly GCA_001675575.1. Taxonomy (NCBI): domain Eukaryota; kingdom Metazoa; phylum Chordata; class Mammalia; order Rodentia; family Cricetidae; genus Neotoma; species Neotoma lepida. Next base: position 44,601 of record LZPO01044802.1, on the reverse strand, counting down.
CTCGTTATGGTAAACTGAACAGTTTCCTGCTCTGGAAAAGTCTGCTGTGTCATCTTTGATGCAAAGTCTCTGTTTGTATACTGTTTATCTTTGTTTGATTACTAGGAGATCTTTATATATTAATAAAATTGGCACATTTTTCTCTTAAGTTTTGGTTNCTTTATCTTACCATGCAAAAGTTTTTGTAACTCAAATAAATAGTAATTTCTTTAGAGGATTCTGGGATATATCATATTTTCTTCTAGAATTTTCATGGATTTTTACTTTTTGGAATTTCTAATTCACTGATTTTTTTTAGTAAATAATTAAACTGTAATCCAATTTTAATTTTGAATTTAAGTTAGTATCTTGCTATTTTAGCTATGTTGTTCAGGCTGCCCTTGAACTTGAGTTCATCCCACCTCAGCCTCCTGAGTAGCTGAGACTACAAAATGCAAGCCCCACCACACCTGGCCTCAACATTTTAAAAATTGTATTCACAGCTGGGACTCACTGTCCCAATACAATAATAATAATAATAATAATAATAATAATAATAATAATAATTAGTTTCCCAGGGAGAGGAGGAGATAGCTCAGTGAGTCAAGCTTGTTCACAAGCCTGAGGACCTGGGTTTAAATTGCCAGCACCCAAGTAAAAGCTAGACACGGCTCCATGTGTTCGTAACTTCAGTGAAGGATGAGGAAACAGAGGATACCACAGAGTCGTCTGCCAGCCGTCTACAATATAGTCTAAACAGCAAGCTGCA
>LZPO01044802.1:20303-40707 GCA_001675575.1 Neotoma lepida | reverse complement strand
CCTGCCCCCGCTCGCCCCCTCGCCCAGTGCCTGCAGGGACTCAGCTAATGAACCTCCAGCACCACTGCGGCTTCTTGCCTGTAAGTCACATTACATNAAGGCAAGTTTGCAGAGAAGTAAGTGCACTGGTGGCACACCGAGGGACCTCATCTGGTGAGTTCCACGTCTGGCTCCAGCAGCCTGACATAATGAAGGAGGCTCCTCTGAGGAAAGCAGAACATTTTTTCCAGTCTCTCTCTCTGTTGCCTCTACAGCCAGGAGTTTCCAAGCCTGGCAAAAGCAAGAGGTCTCCCTCCCTCTCTTACAGGGAACACTAGATTTCCTTCATGAAGTTAAGCATTTGGCTACTTAGCAACACCTCAGACCTGAGCTAGCCACCTTATTAACTAATGGCAAACTTAAAAAATAGGATTAGCGTTGGACGAGAGGTGTATTTCGGTATCCAGCTGACAGGGAAGCGGGAACAGAAAGAGCTACATCATGGTTGACATGTGCGAGTAGCCAGTTTGCTAAGGAAGGTTAGAAGTCCCTCTTTTAACCCTGGCATCGTCTAACACACAAAGCACTGGGTGAAACCAAGCCTGGAAAACACACATGGGAGGGAGGGAGAGGCTATAAAAAGACCATACATGAACAACACGATGCTCTGGGGGCTTCTTCCTAGCTCACTAGCCCACTTCCGTACTTGGGAGTACTTGTTCCTTTCTTAAGAAGCTATCTTTCTATCCCATGNGTAGCTTAGAAAACAAAACAAAACATGACTCTCTTCTCTCCTCTCTTCTTGGCAGCTGCCAGGAGTTTTACCTAGTCTATATTTTCCTCAAAGACTCTAATAAAACTCTCCTCCAATTTCTTCTAAATTCTTTNATTAAGGAGACTAAGAACCCCAAAAGGGAGCTTCCGTTTCCCAGGTAGCAGTAACAACTCAAAGGTGAGTTACTCACCTTCCTAAACTGTGGTATTCTTACACCAAAAATTACTCATGGTTGGAGTTGGAAGGGGAGCCTCATTTAGTGTCCACGGGAAAGCCGTGTTATCTTCTGTGCCTGCTGCAGTCCTACTGTGCGTGCACAACTTTACACATCTGTACGCTGGCAACTTGGACGAAGAAGCATCCTTGTCTCCAGGTCTTAAGTGTTATGATGAGTGATACTGTTGAATCCACACACCACTTCCCAGGATTCTTTTATCATCACCATCACCAGCATCACCACCATCACCATTATTATATGTGTATGGGTGTTCTGCCTACATGTATGTCTGCGTACCACACACGCCTGGTGTCCATGGGAGCCAGAAGAGGTTGCCAGATCCCCTAGGACTGGAGTTACAGGCAGTTGTCAGCCAACATTTGAGTGCTGGGAATCAAACACAGGCCCTCTGCAAGAGCACCCAGTGTTCTTAACCGCTGAGCCATCTTTCTAGCCCTTTCAAAGGATTANTGACNAGAACAAGATTATTGCAACTACTATGAGCTGGTGAGGATCTTAGGAGCTGTGGCTTCTGCCTTCTAAAAATATAAGCTGCTGTTTATTTAGCTTTATTATTATCAATTATTTAGCTAACCCTATGTTGTGACTACCAGTGGCCTATAATTTTGAACCTATAATTTTCTACTGATTAAAATTCCATATTAATTCTTTATATCCTTGCGCTAATATGCCTAAGAACATTTAATTTGTTATGTGCTGCTTCTGAACTTGTACTACTTGAATACTTTGAACCTTCTTGTCAAAGAGAGCATAATAAAATCACTGGGTTGTTTTAAGATCTCTGGGCATTGTTTTAGCATACAGAGACTCTTAGGTGAGCTTGTTTTCTTCTCTAACAGGCCAAATAATACAAGTTTATTGTCGTGTCCTGGCTTTGCTCTTCTCCAATTCTTTTTTAATCTCCTCTAACTCCTATCGGCTACTGACANAGGCAAGTGGCAGGCCATGGAATCATCTCTCTCCTACGTGGACTGCGATAAAAACGTATTTAAGGGCTGTAAGAGTTGAGAGGNGGACTGGAGAGGAAGACAAGTGGCCAAGGGTCCAGGCCCCCAGTACTTCACTTAAGCACAGCATCATGCCTCTGATCTGGGTACACAATGCATTTCTGCTTTTTCAGAAGGAAGCCTGCTCCCTGCAAACATTTAGATTTCAGCACCACCCTTTTCCACCTTTTCAAATGCATAACCATTTAAACAATGCTAGAAGAATGAAAAATAGAAAATAAATAAATAGTAAAGTGATGCTATAAAAATCCAGAAAGACTACCCGGTAGGTTGTGGTAATGACTTTCTTTTGGGTAGCCAAGGAAGAAGAAAGTTGAAAATAGGTAGAGATGGGCAGGGAAGTTTAACTTAGCTCAACTAAACAAACCACTGGGAGAGAATGGAATAAGGATGAGTTCTCTCTGCTTCAAGAGAACAATTGCATTCAAAACTGGCTGTGGTACAGAATGACATTAGTTGAGAGGAGGGGTGTCACTTTGATCCTGAGGAACTAGAGAGGAACCCTGAACTGATATGACCTATTTAGTTACTCAGCAGAAATTTACCGCTGACAAAGCTCTAGAAGATCATGGGAAGGATCCTGAGAATCAAGGGTTTCCCTTGTTCATTTTGACATTAAGGAAAGTGGTGGATGGCAATGCTTCTCAAACTGAATCGTCTGTACAGATCACCTAGCAAGGGGATCTTGCTGGAAAGTAGATTCTAATTCAGCAGGTCTGGGATTAGTGTGGCATCCTCCATTTCTAGTGAGTTCCCAGGTGATGATGCATTGGCTGCTGGCCAGATGTTGAGCATCATAGACCAAATAAACCCATAAACACTTAAGTGTACTAACACATTTGGAAGCAATGACTAATACTGACATTTGTCTACCTAATATGTATTCTTNTTTTATTTTGCTATTAGGACCCCAGTTTGTTTGGTAGGGGCTTATCTCAGCTAGAACCATTTAATTCCCCATTAGAATTTGGACAGGAGTGGGCATACCATTAATTCTAGCAAAAGAGATGTAGGTAGAACTTCCTGCCACNGCATCCCTTCCTATTTGATACAGCAAAATCTCTGGTGGAAGGTCTGGCCTTTATCTTGGCTTTTGAAGTTTTCCCCCNTTTTCCTGCCTGAAGTCTGACCCAAATTCTTAGGGGGCTGCAACTTTGCAATGACCTTTTAAAGTATTTTACTTTTTTCAGTTGTGTTTTAATCATTGTGTTAGTTCTAATTTTCAACTTGACACAATCTAGAATCATCTGGGAAGAGAGTCTNGATGAGGAATCTCAACTAGGTTGGTCTATAGACATTATTTTGATGACATTAATTGAAGCAGAAAGACTCACCCACTGTGGGTGGTACCATTCCCTCGGCAGGGCATCCTAGATGGTTTAAGNAGAGAGAAAGTGAGCTGAGCACCAGCAAGCATGTATACATTGATTCACTGCTTTCTGCTCTTGTCTAAGGANGTAGTGTGACTTGCTGTTTCCAGTTCNTACAGCCTTTCATTTCCTACGGTCAAGGTCTGCAACCTGGAACTGTGAGCCAAATAAACACTTTCTCCTCTATGCTGCTTTTATCAGGGAATTTTTGTCACAGCAAAGGAAACCNAACTAAGGCAATCAGCATATATTAATTATATAATAATAGGTTTTGTTGTATGTTCATACATGTATAGAATNTGTTTTGATCATAGTCAACCTCCTTAGCCTCTTTTGTCCCCTTCCTACTCNCACTGACCCCTTCTTCTTCCCAGCCAGTCCCCATGCTATTTTCGTGTCTTTTGTTTCTTCATTTGTTTTATGGTGAACCAATTAGTTTAATTAGGGTTACTTACAAGAATAGGAGCAAGGGGCTATTTATAGCTGACCACTGAAAAATGTCTCTCCTTTCCCCCAGCAACCATTAACTGTTCATAGATCCTCAGGGAGAGTAGAGGGCTCACGAGTCCCCCTCCTACCTAGTGACCACTAACTGCCTCTAAGTCCTTGCCATGGTTCTGAAAACAGAACTCCACATNTGGAGTTGGAGGGATGAACCTGGGTCCTCCCAGCCCCATGGACTGCCCCGACCCTTTTAGTTTTGCTGTCACCCAGTATTTCCATTTGAGTTTCTCCACAAACAGCCCCAAGACAAGAATTAAACTGTAAACAGGTTGCTTAGGAGATAATCCTCAGAAGCACCAGTGAGAGGATGGGAAGTGACACAGGAAAGGAAAGGAGGCAATGCCAGTGTGTCATCAAGCCAAGGACCACAGTNGGAAACTGTGGTTTAATCTCTGAGCAAGTCTGGGATCCAGGCAGTGCATCAGGACCAGCCCATTAAGTGGGGAGGAAGGTGCAGAATAGGTATATAGTCACCAAATCCCAGTCATCCTTGGGGAGCTTGGCTTCTGTGGCACATTAATTCTGGGCATTTNGGCTTGCCTCCTCTACCCACAGNAAACCTTAGGTTGAGGCTAGAAGGACTTTCCCTGGCACTACGAACTAAAGGACTTTCCCTGGCACTAAAACAGCAGGGTTGCAATAGTCACAGTGTCTGCTACACCTGGAAAAACTCATCCCAGACTGTTACCCTAGTCGAATACAATCCCAGCTGAAATCCACCCTGGGAAGAGTCCGATTTTAAAAGAGGTTCTCACCTCATCACATTAGCAGAGAGAAATACTTGACACTAACCTGAATGTCTGCAGCTGAAAACTGCACGACATTCTCCTAAGAGATGGGAGGCTGTTTTTTTCTTTTTTTTCCAGCAAAGCTGAAAATACTATCCAGGCACCCTCCCACTCTGTCAACACAGGGAGCAGCCAGCGGGCCTCCCCACAATGTGGGGATTTTGACATAACACCCAGAGCTTATAAATATGTTACTCACACAGAATATTTTCCCACTTAGTCTAGATATTATTTTTTTAGTTCTTGGGAAAATCAAAGAGACTTTCAATGAGTTCAGGAAAAAGCATTCTCCAGGTAGAGAAAACTCCCATCCTTCTAAATGATTAAAAACCTTCTGAATGACCTAGAAGATGAAATAGGCAGAGAGCTCCTTGGAAGGGCACGTGGTAGCAAGCTGAGACAAGAAAGAAATGGGAAGAAAGATTAAAATGAGTTCATCAAGTCCCTAAGTGTGGAAACCTGAAGAAGGAGCACTGAGATCACCTTTCTTTGTGATCTCAGCCCTTGGCTGACCTTGGGGGAAGAATGAAAATAATGTGGAGAGAGGAAGGACCCAAGACTTGGACTTCTCTCCATGAGAGACTGCCCATGTCTCCACTCTGCACAGGGGTGGCTGTAGCCACAGCAACACAGACTGGAAACTAAGCAAGCCCAGAATTTCAAAGGTCACTGATTTCAAAGAGAAACTTGACAGCAAACACAGCCATCATTGAGGGCAGAGAGCAGCAACCCTGTCCCAGGTGACCCAGGGAAGGAACATCGCAGAGGCAGGGCAGAGTCCAACTGAGACAGGAAAGCAGTGAGTCCAGGGGCATGAGGGGAAATTGAGCAAGCTTTAGATTTAAAGTATTTGGGGGAACTTTAACACCCCTAAATATTTCCAAATTAAGTTTTAACATAGCCAAAGGTCACGAAATTAAACAAATGCATTTCTACGCAAGAGAAGGCAACCTGTTTCCTGTGTGTTACACACATTGCAATAATGAGATAGTCACTCTAGAAGCCCTGATGCAATCCCTCCAGAGTTAATTTTGCCATTTCTTTCTTAGTTATTGGTTGATCTGTTGCTTCACCCTTGGAAGTCTCAATTTCATTATAACATGAGATACTTCCACATTCTCAATACCTTAGGTTGTTGCACAAGTCACAGTAAAGACTATCATAACTGAGGAACAGTATGTAAGCCGGAAATACAAGTAAGACTGTGATTACTAGCGTTACCATTGTCCCTTAGCATGTTTGATTTTTTTGGCTTGTATAGCATGGTTTTTATTAATTGGTATAACTTTGGATAATACAGTGTGATTTGCATAAATAATATAGTATAGAGAGAGACTGTTCATAAACTTTGTTCACAATATATTCTGCATGTATACTAACTATTGTTATTAATATCACCATTACCACCATTACAATCACCATCACAATTATCCTTACCATCATGAATACAATCATCACCATCATNATTGCTATCGCAGTTAGCATCCCTTTCCTAATCATTGTCATCAGCACCATAATACTATCACCAAATGTGGTTCATTTATTTTATTTAATATCTATATGCATCATTGTAAATGCATGTAGATGCAACAAAGGCCAGAACAAGGTATCAGATCCCTCGGGGCTAGAGTTACAGGCAGTTAGGAGATAACCTGACATGGATGTTAGGAACTGAACTCTGGTCCTTTGGAAGCGCAGCAAGTACTCTTAACTGCTGAGCCATCTCTGCAGTTTCCAGTTCATTTCAAATTATAAATGCCCCTACATCAAGGAACTTTCTCTTTCATGGTCCATGGGCATTTGGCTGTTTATGTTGCCTCTTTGAGTCTTTAAACCAANAATCAACATCAAAAACAATGTAGTGAAGCTTTTCCTGATAGCCTGAGAGGCTCTTCTCCAAAAGGTGAGTAATGAATGAATCCCAGAATACTTTGAAGCTGATCCTATCTCTTGTGTGTGATCCTTGCTTTGGCCTTTCATTTATGTTGACAGCATTCCCTGGGTGTTCTCTCACCAAGCCTTGGGAAATGTGCATCTTAAACTTTTCTCAACAGAGCAGGTGGAGCAGACTTTCCATGAGCCTAGAGCCAGGCANCAGCAGTTCATCTATCTNCAGATAAATGAGGTGCATCGTGTCATCTTCCAAANAGCCACAGAATCATAGAACTAGAGTTCTAGGAAAGCCTGAAGCAATCTAGCTAGGGCCTCCATCTTGAAGATGGGGATATCGGGGCACAGGAAAATACAGCTTGTGTGGTGATGAGTAACAGGAAGAGGAACCCTTATCTGCTTAACTCCCAGTACTACAACCTTCCACTCCTCTCTTCTGGGGTTAGATGGCACCATCTGAGACAGCTGTGGCTGGAGGAGGAAAGGCAGTGTATGTAGTAAAAGAAGCCAGGAAGAGCTGGAGGTGAACTGCAGTGATAGGAAACGAACACGGAAAGAAGCCCCAGAACCACAGAGAGGCTGCCATAACACAGGCAGGAAGGGAGCAGGCATGACCAAGATGTAACAAAACAGATGGGCGCCGACAGCCATCAGCGACTTCTAGGTAACCCAACCATTACTCAGAAGACAAACTCACAGGACCTACTNGTTCCTCCATGTCCGGGGAGTTCAGTCTGGACCTGGAGTGACCAGGGCTGAACGCTGGGCCTACATTCTCAAACATAACANGGTTGGCTCAGATATCAAGTGTCATTTTGGTGGTGGCTGCCCTAATCTCAACATTCTGAAGGGTTTAATTCAATCANAGCATAGGTCCATACTAGAAACCACAGCCTAGGAATGACTATTCCCAAAATGTTGAATTTTTTTAAAACTAGAAAAAAACAAAATTTCTCTCAAACTCTGATAACCGACAGCATTCACTGGGGACTGGGAAGTATTAAGAAAAACAAAAGAAACAAGTCTTAAATAGGAAAAATCAAAAACAACGTTTTCTTCTGTTTGACCCATGACTTAGGTTCACCTTTAAAAATTATTCTTGGGGCCCAAGGAGATGGTTCAGTGAGTGTTTACTGTGAAAGCATGAAGACCTGAGTTTGGATCCCCAGCACACACATAAAACGGCACTGTAATGGGAGAGGGGAATGGGTGTATCCCCAAAACTCACTAGCCAACTAATCTAGCCAATCAGGAAGCTCCAGGTTTAGTAACACAATCCGCCACTATAAATCAATCAATCAATCAATCAGTACCCAAGGTGGGGAGCGATAGAGAAAGAGCACTAACATTGACCTCTGGCCCCCACATGCACACACATACATGACCCCACAGACACACGTACATGAAAACACACACATGGAAAAAAAACTTCTGTAAATCATTTTTTAAAAGTAAATCCTTTCCTTCTGAGGCAATACATACATTGTAAGAAAAGTTTCCCATGGATGCTGATCTCTGTACCCCACTAAGTTTACATATTGAAATCCTGACCCCTAAAATAATAGTGTTGTGAAGGGAGCCTCTGGAAGGATGACTGAACAGGGATGCAGACCCCTCACTGGTAGATTAGCATCTGTATGACACCAGCTCCATAGGGCTCCTTTACCCCTTCCCTGGGTGAGATTACAGTGAAAAGCTGGTTGACTAAGATACAGCAGATACCNTATCTCCCAGTGATGATTTCAGACACCCCAGCGTCTAATGCCGTGAGAAACCGACTCCTGTTGCTGAGAAGCTGTCCAGCCTCCAAGTGTCCTAGCTTACAACATGCATGGACTACAACACCTGCTTCTTGGTGTCCCTTGAGAAAAATGACAAGTGGCCTCTGTGAGGATGACAAGGGCAGTTTCAGTAGCAGACTTAGCATCTGCATTGAACAGAGGCAAGAACAGCATCTGCTATTTGAAGGCAACAGAATCAGCTAGGGAATGAGCATGTGTCCAGCGCTGTAGCAAAAATGGGTGGGAAGCAGGCACCTACACGCACACCACCCATGCTCAGGATTGGCTGTAGATCTCACTCTTGCTAGGCAAGTGATCTACCACTAAGTTATATCCCCAGAACTTCTTTTACTTTTTATTTTGAGACAGGGTCTCACTAAGTTGCCCAGGTCTGCCTTGAATTTATTTTGTAAGCCCAAGCAGGCCTNGAGCTCCTGCCTCAGTCTCCCAAGTAGCCCCATAGGCCTGTGCCATGGTGTTCAGCTAGGGGCAGGTTTAAAGGAATTGGAGCTTGTTTGCAATAGACTCTCAAGAGGTCTCTGAAGCAAGGCCCNTCCTGTCATTCACAGATTCAGTATTTGCATATTCTCCTATTTACTGAAATTTATGCTCCAAATCCAAACTTGCAATGCTTTGGGGTCCTTCACAGATACAGCAAAATAGGGTTTGTGCACACAGATGTGTTCCACCTCTGTTTCAGTTCCCACACCAGTGCCTTTTGGCAGTCTATTTAGTGCCGTGTTTCTCACATTTCTGTGCCTTTGTTGGTGATTCCACTGTTCAAAACAGCTCCTATACGGTGTTGAAAAGCTGTGAGTCAAGAGTGTGGTGTGCCCTACAAAGAAAACGTGTGCCAGACAGGNGCCATTCAAGCATGAGTTGCAGTGCTGTTAGCTGNGAGTTTGATGTTAATGAATNAACAATCTGTCATAAATACCAGGTCTAAACAAAAACACATATATAACATGTACAGATAGAATGAAGACACTGTTATGGCCTAAGGCTGGCAAGAACCTAACCCTGTGTTCACCGGGAGTGNAAAGTCTCAGTATTTTTCTAGCATAGCCCTCACAACTGTACAGAACATGGCTACCATGAGGAATGAGAACTGTACTTGAAACAGCATCATTTTATTTTACTTTTAAATGTACATTTTGCAAATAGGGAGGCTGATTCTCCTAAGACTGAGACTTGCCCAAGGCACCATACTTAACTAAGTGTCAGGGCCAGGGCTTGAACACAAATGTTCTGACTCTCATTCCCCCCATATTTCTACTCTGAAACGCAGCAGATGCTAATATAGCAGAAATATTAATGACCCTCAGGCCAGGTCTCGGAGACCNACAGTCAGCTGTAGCACAGAGTGAAAGGTAATTCAGCACAGGTCACCTAGGATGCCTGACTGGGCTCCTGACCATAGCCAGCGAATGGTCAGATAAAGGCTCAAATCTTGCCGGGGTCCTCTGGAACGTGGCTTTATGAGAACTTTTATCAGCGGCCCACAGCAGGATCTGAAGTGAGATGGTGACGGTCCCAGGAGAAGCCCAGTGTCTTAAAATTCCAGAGGCGGCAGTGCCTGGAAGCAAGAGTTGCATGAAAGCAGCTCAGTGTGCGCATGCCTGATGTTCCCTCCAGCACCCCAGGTCTCTCCTCCTGCTTCCGAGTCTTGCTGTGTTGTTTAGAAAAACTCAACAGATTAATAGGGAAACCAAATAAAACNCTGTGATATTCTGGAGAACCAAACCATGAAGAGGAACCCCTGGGAAGGAGAGACAAGGGAGGAATGGAGGGACGGGCGGACAGATGGGTGAACTGATTGACCACATTCTACTCTACGGGATGATANTTTTGGATTATTGGATGTCTGTTCAGTATTAAACACATACACATGAAAATGTGTATTATGTATGCCTGTGAGTATCTGTATGTGTGTGCATACAAACTTGCCTGTGTATCTGTATGTGTATATGCATTTCTTTCTCTCCCCCCTCAGTGTGTGTGTGTGTGTATGTGTGTGTGTATGTGTGTGTGTATGTGTATGTGTGTGTGTGTGTGTGTGCTTGCTTGCTCGTGTATACACATTAGACAAATAGGGTTAAGAAGGAACCAAGACATTGAAAGAAAGAAGAAAAGACCTTCCTCTTACCTATACACTGGGAAACTATCTCCATGAGATTCCCCTTTCAGATCGTGCGAGAATAGAAAACACTCCAAAACTATGGCCCTCATAGAAAGAACAAAGAGGAAAGGTGTTAGAAGAGGCACCAGCATGCCCAGGCTAACTGAAGTTTGTGAGTTCCAGCTCCTCCTTCTGAGACTTCTGCTNTCTGGGGACACTTAGGGACCCCATGGCCTGTCCCTAGATTTACCTTCTAGGAGTATTATGGCATTCACAATTTAATTTAAAGGTCCCACCAGGCCAGCTACTCAAAGAGATTCTACTCAGTGTAGAGATAAAGAATCTTGCACNAGTNGAGAAATTCCACCCCTAGCTGAAAAGCCATTGGTAATAGGGAGCTGGGAAAGAGGGAGTTGGTTTTACCAGGGGTGTGGTGCCTCATGGGTTGAACATATTAAGGTACATAACTACATACCCAAGAGTGATTCCACAAGATGGGTTTTTGTTTTTGTTTTTTGAGAAAGGGTTTCTCGGTGTAGCTCAGGCTGTCTGGAACTCATTCTGTAGACCCAGAGGGCCTCAAACTTAGAAATCCACCTGCCTCTGCCCCCTGGTGATGGGATCAAAGGCATTAGCAACCACCACCCAGCTGTTTTGCTTNATTTTTGTTTGTTTTGTTTTTGTTTTTTAATGATGTCACAAAGTTGGGTGGATATGAAATGGGGAATGGATGAGAAGGGATGAATACAAACAAAATACAATGTATGAAATTCATTTAATATATATATATATATATGGAGAGAGAGAGAGAGAGAGAGAGAGAGAGAGAGACACTTTGACCCTTTATTCAGACACTGCCTTTCCTGTGATGATGATGAAAGAAAGAGGTACAGGTATCAACTTATAGAGTCCCTTTGGAGTGGCTATCTACAAACAGTGGCCCAATCTCACCTATACCTGTTTTTGGAAATGTCTTACTGTGCATGGCACGATCTACGGACACTTTCATGCTACAATGGCAGAGGTCACTTACACGACTAGATGGCAGGCAAAGCAGACCCTCCTGCCTTTCCTTCAAAGGACAGTGTCCAACCTCTGCTACTGACAGCTTTCCTCACATCACACTGAAATCTTAAATTTGTCATGGCAGTTCTAGTCCCCTTTGAATGCCATACAAAGCTATACATATCCCTCCCCCAGCAGACAGCTCCCACCCTCCCCCAGCAGACAGCTCCCACCCTCCCCCAGCAGACAGCTCCCGGTTGTGTGTAACCAAGCCTAGTGATTTACTTTGGACTCTCTATCAGCCAAGATGAAGACTCCTTCCTTACTCAATCTCTATTTACATTTAGAAGAGGACCACAGCCACACAGGCTCAGTGATGTTCTGCCTTCCGGGGGGAGCTATAGATTTCTCATGGCCACCCTCAACCCTTGTCCTCACTATAGAAATCTCTGGGCTCTTAAACTCAATTTAAACTTCCATGTAACTTGTACTTATTCACCCATCAGTTCTCTTTACGAAAAGCCTATCTAGTGAGGTTTGCTTGGCCCTATTAATCAATGTATAGCCCCCAGCCAACTGGGCAGGGTAGCAAGTAAATGCAGACGAGAAGGAAAATAGTTTCAACTCAATTTGGCAGGTATTAGAATCAATGATTGTGGTAGCTAAAAAGGAGCTACAGAGCAATTCCTTTATTTGACAGATGAGTGGGCAGAGTCCCAGAGAGCTTGCAGAACTTGCCTAAGGTCAAAAACCAGAACTGGGGGGATTTAAATCAGAACTCAGGAGTCCTGACCCCAGGATCCCGCTTGCNGCTGTTGTTTTCTTTCCCTACGACTAACTCCTGTAGAGCCGCAGAAGACAAGCAGCGAGAGCCTTAAAACCTTCGGGTGGCTCTTTTCTAGTCCACAACCACCCTTTATTTCAGGAATCCCCTTCCTCCAACTTCCTTTCCCCATTCTCTGAGATTCCAGACCCAGGCCTCAGATGTTCAGAAAACAAAGGACTAATATGTGNGGTATGTTTTAAATGCAAATGTTTTTCCTACAAGTGCATGCTTTGAATTGCTTGCTTCTCAGCTTGTTGTTGCTCTCTTTTAAGTCGGTAGAGCCTTTAGGAGGTGGGGTCTGGCTAGCAGACATAGGTCACTAGGGGGTGGGCTCTTGAAGGTCAGTCACACGTCTGGTTCCTGCCTGCTGTCCGCTTCCTGGTCTACTGCCATGGGAAGAGCCTTGGCCACAGCCTTCCTCCGCCATGACCTCTGACGTATCTTTCCCATTATGATGGACTGAAATCTGTCTTCAACCGTGAGCCTAGCAATTCTTCCTTCCTTCAGTTGCTTTTGTGTTTGTATTTTGTCTTGTATAATGAGAAAAATAACCAGTCGAATGTATTCACTACACCTTATTGAGCACTTAACTATGTCCCGAGAACTCCAAGAACTGCTTCTCCATTGATCATGCATCCAGCTCTTACAACTACAGCATAATTGACACCATTGACTATTTCCATTGAATATATCGGGATATACTGCGGTTTCTAAAAGCCACCTGAGTGTCCATTTGGTAGAATTGGAATCACAAACCAAAACTAGAATCTCTTACCCGACGCCCCTTCGGCCTCTCAATAANGGAGGCTGCACGTAACTGGTCTANGGCATTGCACANNNTCCATTCTTTCTAGGAGGCGGCTGTCCTCTATCAAATACGCTTCTGCCTTCATGCTCAATCAAGCAATGACTTTTTGCTCAATCAGCAAAGATCGATAATGGATCCATCACAATTCTGGTATCCTTTTTACTCTTTTGTTCTCTTCCCTTAAGTGGCTTAGATCTACACCTCCCCTCCGCAGGTCTTGCCAGCTCAGGCTCCCCATACAGGAATAGCATGCCTCCTTCAGATTCCTGCTGTGTTGAAGGTACAGTTGATGCCATCGTTCCTGTCCCCTTCCATAGGCATTTGTCCCAACTTGTAGAAAGAAACAAGCTTGGACCCTGAATTCAGTTCTACTAATACTGGGCCTTTTTATGTGGCGCAATATGAATGACACTAGAATACAAAGAAAAAATACAGCTCCTGCCCTCCTTGGAGTTTATGACCTTGTAGAAAGAAAAATGCATTAACAAATCATTTGGAACATAATGTGGGACCTAAAACGTACTATGAAGCCTGGGACTGGGGCACTGGTTCAACCTAGTGAGGTCAGGGAATGCTCCAGAAAGAAAAATATTAGAGCTGAGTATTTTAGGATCAGTAAGACCCATTTAAACAATGGAATGGAAAGAAGTCTATACCCACTGAGGACAGAGAAATTCCTTGAACTTACTCATGGGGAAGACCAAGAGTCCTTGACTCATATAGCACCCACCATGCAGGGAGTTCTTACTCCTTCAGCATCTTGTGTCTTTGAAATGTTATCTCAGCATTCAAAAACCACCAGACAGGTAGCATGACACTGTGCAGATCANAGATGCTTAGAGAAACTGAGTTCCTTGTCCAATTTCACTCAGACCAAAGTGATAGAGGGATTGGAAGTGTTAGTCCTGGCTTACAAGCCTATATTTTGAATTTCCACCTATATTCCTGCTCTACTGGTTCTCAGGCTGATCTTGCAGTGCCCCAGATGCAGGGCCCAAGGGATAAATACAAACAGGCACTGAGCAGGGACATAGCCCAGGCATAAGTCCTCAGTCTGCCTCCCCACTGCTGATTCTCCTGTCCCTAACCTATTAGGATGAGAGGAATAAGTTCTTGGCCTGTGTGAGCCTGTTCCAACCCAGACACTCCCAGCCTCCTTCAGCTCAGAGTATTCATAAGAGGTGGAGTTGACCACCAAATGTGATGTCCACAGAGAGGGTCTGAGCCCCAGCACAAAGGGCANGAACAGCTTGTGTTTCCCAGAAGCAGCCTCCCAGCAAAGCACTCTCTCTGACTGGCGGATGCTACCAGAAAGGCATGTGCTGTTCCAGGTACTGTCACCCATGTGTGAACTTACTTACACTCAGCCTTTCCTNCCCTGCTCTGTAAAGGGGCCCTCAAGACTGGCACATGGGACTGGCAAGCATCNTCCTGTTTCATAAGGTTTCCATTTTCTGCCTTGCAAGGATGNCTGCTATGTTTACACATTTGCTGACTGCTAGTGACAGAGGCCTCTGCGGTCACTTGGAGATCCTAGTATGGCTGTATCTGTCTGCATTCTCCTCTGTCCTGAAATCCAGTGAAGCTCCAGACCTGGCTACCTGCTTAGATAGTATCACCAAGGGTGGATAAATGTTTTGTGTTACCCAGGCTTCTTGAAGACCCTGAGTATTCAGAACTTTAAAGTATAAAATAAAACAAAAAAACAAAGAACAGAGTCTTNGGTTTGTTTGGCTTTGTTTTGTTGNTGTTGTTTGGGTTGTTTTGGTTTTTTGTTTTTGTAATTACCTGGAGTCAGAACTGATGCAAAGCCCAGGTTCAATGCAAGGNAGGGGGGCTGCAAGTTAAAGCCTGTGTCTGCACCTCCCTTTGGGCCCAGCAGCTGGGGCCTAGAGGAGTCAGTCTGAGGGCCAGCTGCAAGATGGGAAAACCAGGTCTGCTTGGCATGGAAGCCAGCTGNTGGGGCTAAGTCCTCTAAGGCCAGTAAGCAGTGTGGTTTTTCCTTAAAGACCCTAGGGGTGTCAGTCACAGTCAGGATAATCTTCTTACATTAATCTCTGTGTTTTCTCCTTTCTGGTCTTAGATCTGAGCGAGGTACAATTCTGGAAGACAGTTACTATGGTCAGGTGCCCAACACCAGAGAGATCCGGAGAGTTTAAAGACACAAGAGTTNAAAGGAANGATACCGCTGTCATTTGCTAACCCTGTTCCAAATAATTAATAAAAATCATGTTGGAGGGGTGGGAAGAAAGCAAAAAATGAGGATGCCCTAAGGGTGAGTTCCTGTAGGGTAGCTCACTTGTTTTCCCCAAGTGGCAATGAAAATCTCCAACTGGCTGGGAAGGTCTCAATAAATGCATAAAAATACGTTCATTATTTCTTATATTCAAACATGATACTAGAACTCAATTACAGTGATTTTTGCCTATGCCTTGAACAGAAAGAACTACCTGGATGAAAATGAGGGAAAATGAACCTACATCATCTACAGAGTGGACCAAGGATGCCCTACAGAGACCACAAAAGCCTCTCTCTGAGAGTCAGCTGTGCAGATCACATGTGCAGATCATAACCCAGATCAGGACTTCAGCCCTTCTTCTCCCTCACCAAAGATGGCCTTGCTTCTACCTCAGTTCCCCTTGCTTGCAGTGAACTATCGAACATAACCCAGCAACTACGATCCCTTTTCATCTATTTGATTTAGAACCTCTTAGGCAGAAAGGTAGATATACAAAGAAAGATGAGAAAGACACTAAGACCTAATGCACAGCAAATACATCTGTTAAATGAACTCATAGATCCATATGATTGGTGGNACCCAGAAATCCCANGTACATTTAATTAGTTCATCTTTTTCTCCACCNNTCTTCCATCATTTTCATTCCTGGGTTCAGCAAATGTTGGCTGACTAGTTCCTGAGTGTCATCCCACTCCAGGTGNTGTGGAGGACACGTGGTACAGAAAGTCTTCATCACCCTCTAATCCCATATGAACTGGAATAGGTCTNAAGGCAATATGAGCTATATCCCATAAGGTGTGTCTGTAGTGTTCAAAAGGCTCTGTGGGTTAAAAGGGAAGAGAAAGCCCTTGGGCTTGCAGCAGCAGCTTCACAGAGTACATGACCTTACAACGGGATTACACTAGCCTGAGTCTAGAATCTACCCACATTATTTCCAAGCATGTGGTGCAGTTTGACTCTGTGTCTACTCTTCTCTGTATATTCCTGATTTGCTCATCCTCTCAGCTTCCAGCTCATTGCCCAACTGGAAATAGTAGATCCAATGAATAGGGAAAACAAGGCACAGGACCCTTGCAGGCTGCTGCTATATTCACTGGTCTGTGCCCAAGCCTCATCCAGTCAGATATGACAGGAAAGGGGATAGAGTCCCAAGGTACCATATGGTATGGGTTATTCACAGCACTGCCCAGGACCCCTCCCTCGGCAAGGCTCTGGGGAGACACTCCTATAGAAGGAGAATACCGATAAGGTATGCACTTTAGTGACCTGCCCCAATGTGACTTCAGGGCTTTGGTTGGTTTTTTTATTTTTTAATTTTACCACTCCTCTTTGTGTGCTGTCATCTTTAATTGCAAACACAGGAATGTTTAACATGTGTATAGAATCAATAAATTACCGAGTTTGTAGTCTGTAGTGTGTATCCACATAGGCATTTTATTGTTATCAGAACAGTAGAGCAGGGCTTCCTATGAATTTCCAGAAAGACTCAATCTCAGCCAGGCTTTGTTTAAATATTCCAATAAAAACATCTTGAAGTTATTAATATTTTACTTTTGAATTTGGTTNACAATTTTCAATAGGGCAGGGCAAGGCAACATGGGATAAGATGAGAAGAAAGATGTCACATGGGTGTGTGTTGGCGCTCTTGTGCTGCCCCACTGACATATAGTGATGCCTCATGACTACAAAATTTTGGTGACCCCAAGGAGGATGGGAGTTCAGCAGGATTAAAAGTGAGTTTAGGCAACCTGCTATCACTTTGGCTGGTTCTTATGGGAGGATATATCATATGGGGAGTGGGGGAAAAAGAGGGGAAGGCAAACATGCCAATGGGGGGAAAAACAGGATGGGCCAAGTCTTGGTGATAACAAAATTATTCCTCTACATCAGTGGTTCTCAACCTTCCTAATGTTGTAACCCTTTAATACAGTTCCTCAATGTTGTCGTGATCCCCCAACCATAAAATTATTTTTGTTGCTGCTTCATAAGTATAATTCTGCTACTGTTTTATGAATTATAAATATTTTTGGAGACAGAGGTTTGCCGAATGGGTCACAATGCACAGGTTGAGAACCATTGCTCCACATGCTGGAATCTTGGTTTGGCAGCTTTGAAAAGGCTCAAGGGAACNAAGACTATCAAACGACACATATTGACTTTGGTGAAAGGAGACTCACCATTCAGGAACAAGTACGTTTATTCCTTCGAAAATTAAAAACACAATATATAAATAGGGTGTTGACAGGTATTTGTAGAACTGCCACCTCTACACTTCAAACAAGAATGAGTGTGCTCTATCCAGGACAGCACAGGAGAGCAAGGCCTGGAGGCAGAGAGCATGACCTCACACAGCTGTTACCGAGATTGTTGTAATTAGCTCCCAAAGACAGTGGACAGACACATGTCTTATTCCTCAGAAGGCCTCATTAAACATCAAACGGAATTGGAGGCAGCCATTAGCAGATCTGAGAGTTCAACAAAGGGAAGAGGAAATTGTTTGGGAAGTACTGAGAGACAACAGGTGAAACCACAGCTGGCATGCAGGTAGAGTTGTCAGAGAGAGCCATATCCTCAGGCAGAGCTGGAGAGTGGGGCATGTACAATAGAAGCTGGAGTCAGAGAAAGGAACAAAGACGGACGAGAGGTGTGCAGACAGCACCTCCACCTTCACAGGTACATAGCCAGTTCCTAGTCATAGGCCCTGTGCAGAGGGAAAAAGCGGTCTCCTTTTCTAATGAATTAAAACAAACTACCAATCTGGGTGAATGTTCAGCTGGTACTGTGCTTGCTTTGCAAGCAGGAAAACTGAGTTTGAGCCTCAGAACTGACATGAAAGGCATCAGATATGGTGGTGTGTGCATGTAGTCCCAGTGCTGCAGGGTTGGAGCTGGGTGGATTGGGGCTCACTGGGAAGCCTCATGGTCTATTTTCTGAGTTCCAAGCCATTGAGAGAGACCCTGTCACAAATAAACAAGCCATGATTCCTGAGGAATGACATCTATCCAACGCCAGGTTGATCTCTGGCCTCCACACACATGCACACTCACACATTATATGAGCCTGCAAACACATGCGTGCGCACACACACACACACACACACACACACACACAGAACCATCTAGGGACAATGTAAGTCTTTATTGTAATGACTTGTTCCCCCTCAAGTAAAATCTTCTATATGTGGGCTTTAGGGGAGCCCTTGGGACAAGGACTCCTGGTCTCCATGTCTGAAGAAAAGTTGTCAGTCAAGAACTTCAGTCAAATGTNGAGTTTCTAACCAGTCTTTCCCCAGCCTCAACCAAAACAAATCAAGCAAACATACAAAAAGAACAAACTAAGTACAGCATTGCAAAACAAAACAAAAAAACCACCACGGGATTTAAAACAAATATGCCTCTGGCAGAATTTTTTTAAAAAAGGAAAAAAAAAAAAAAAGAGCTCCAGTTAAACAGCTTTAAACAATATCAGATGCCATTTTGTTTTGTTTTGGTATGTTTGGGGCTGGTTTGGCTTTTGAGGCAGGGTTTCCAATATATAGCTCACAATAGGTTCTAATTCATAACCATCCTGCCCCAGTCTCTTCAGTGCTGAGATTATAAGCAAATACATCATATCTGGCTCAGGCTGCCACTTTTTAAATATTAGAGAACAATACAGATCTCTCAAAATCAAAAACATGATTTCCCTAAAGTGAAAATTAATAAATAAAAATCACTAGAAAACAATGCAAGGACTGTGTTCAGAATTACAAGAAAGAGGATACACACTGTGAGAGAAAGACACACAGCAGGTGGTTCAGAAAGTCTCGATTCAGGCTGGGGATACAGCTCAGTAGTAGAGCACTTGTATAGTATGCACAAGGTCCTGATTGGATCTCTGATGCTAAACAAAGTCTGTATTCATTGGCAAGAGTTCCTAAGAGAGAAACATAGTGTTAAAGAGCACAAAGAAACATCCCCATATCTAGAGTCATAACACCTAAATAGAATCTAATAAAATTACTGGGCAGGTGTGTGTATGTGTGAACCACTTACACAAGAAAAGTAATTTAGGTTGACACCATTACTTCTCATCACCATAACTGTAGGCTAGAATATGATCAGAGTGTCTCACCGGCAGAAGAAAGCCTATTAGCAAACTAAAACCAAGCAACTGATTAACCAGATGAGAAAGAATGAAAAAAAAAAATCTCATACAAATAAAACCAGTCAGGTTCCATGTATCTGTCTTTGAAACTTATTTTAGGATATACTTCCACAAAATAGGAGTTGGAAACAGGTAAATAGGAGATGCAGGANATGGTATAAAAAAGTGCTGGGATGCTAGGTGTGAAGCAGACCTCACAAGCAGTGNNGAATGGGTCGGAAGGCTCTAAGAGATGCCCAGGAGTGGGAGGAGGGACTGAAGAAGGGACAGGTGCTGAGGCTCGGGGTTGAGAACACTTACTGATAAAAGCATGGTAAGTGTGGGGGTGAATAAAGGAAGGCGCTTGGACACCCCCAGGGAGAAAGAAAAGCTCTCAATATGAAGCAGCTGGTTCAACAAAAGAACAGGAGATCATTGTCCTTGAGGAAGAAATGAAATGGATTCTGCACAATAAAGAGACTGAGTGGTAAAAGGAAGGAAGTGGAAAGAGAACAGTTTCTTCACTTAACAAGGAAAATGAAGCTATTCATAATTGGATTATAGATGGTGCTGGGGGGAAACAGGTATAAGGAAAGGTGACCTCAAAATGTGAAATTTGCAAAAAATGACTTATTTTTAAGCAATTGGTGGAGTTTAAGAATTATCTATTTAAAGATTTTTCTTCATCTATGAACATGTGTATGTGCATGTGTGTACACAGTCTATGTGTGGTATATGTGCACATGTGTGCACAGTCTATGTGTGGTGTATGTGCACATGTGTGTGCACAGTCTATGTGTGGTGTATGTGCACATGTATGTGCACAGTCTATGTGTGGTGTATGTGCACATGTGTGCACAGTCTCTGTGTGGTGCATGTGCACGTGTGTGCACCATCTATGTGTGGTGCATGTGCATATGTGTGTGCACAGTCTGTGTGGTGTATGTGCA
>LZPO01044802.1:0-17792 GCA_001675575.1 Neotoma lepida | reverse complement strand
CACACACACGCCCCTGGCATTTTCCAGGAGTGACAGGCAGCAAGTTAACTCACTTTAAACTGTAGATACCCTCCCCCACACACACACCATGGTGAATGACTACTGATTTCTCTGTTTGGCTGTTTTATTCTTACCTTCACTTAAACATCTGGATTTCTAAGAATTACATAGCTGANTGGTCAGTCAGTGACCTGTGCTGAGCTCATTCTCCAGCATCATACCCTCTGGGTTCTCATCCTCTACTCGCCTGACTTGTCTGTAAGCATTCAAAGCCCACCCAACTTTACCTTTCAGGACTTCCTTTTTCATCAGCTTCTGGTTGNTCTCCAGATCCCTGAAAGAACGGTTGTGAAATTCTAGGCTAACACTGAGGGAAGAGGAAATGCTACCTTCTTAAAACTTACAGCCAGAAATTCTACCCTCTCTGGAACACTTGGAATTTACTCTGCAGATCACAGAGACCAGTGGTTCTTAACCTTCCTAAGGCTGTGACCCTCTGATACAGTTCCTCACGTTGTGGTGACCCCCAACCATAAAATTATTTATTTCTGTTTTTTGGGGTTTTGGGTTTTGTTTTTTGGTTTTTTGTTGTTGTTGTTGTTGTTGTTTGTTTTTTTGTTTTGTTTTTCAAGACTAAGTTTCTCTGTGTAGCTTTGGAGCCTGTCCTAAACCTCACTCTGTAGACCAGGCTAGCTTTGAACTCACAGAAATCCACCTGCCTCTGCCTCCNGAGTGCTNGAATTAAAGGCGTGGGCCACCACTGTCCATCTCATTGTTACTTCTTAACTGTAATTTTGCTACTGTTATGANTCCTAATATAAATCGCTGTGTTTTCCAATGGTCATAGGTGACCCCTCTGAAAGAGTCNTTCGACCCCCCACAGGGGTCAAGACCTACAGTTTGAGAACCACTGGTATAGATCAAATTTTATCACTTTATGCACTGTCCAATTGCTCTCACATTATTCAAATATCTACCTTTTCTTTCATGATGTGAGATGCTTCCTTTGACATGCACTAAACATGAGGATTTGGTTTCTGAACTTGTATTTTGTTAGTTTGTCTATTTATGACTGAGTACCGAACTATTTTAATTCTCAGGAGTTTTTTTTAGTATGTTTTAATATCTCCTAGCCCTATCTGCATATAGCTATTTTTCTACTGTTTCATGACTATTTTCCACATGAACTTTTAGTATCATTTTGTTTTGCTTCAGAATAAAAGGCCCAGCATTGGTTCCATTGGGATTGCATTCAATTTCTAAATGAACTTAAGCAGAACCAACACACTGATGACACTGAAATATTCTGTCCAAGACTAAGGGGTGCCCTTCTATTTGCTTAAGCCTGTATCTCCCAGATGTGTTTCGTGGCTTCATTCATATTGGATTCACATGTTTCTTACTATTTACCCTAACATATCTTCGTTATTGTTATTCATTTAAATACACTTAAAATGCTAGGAACATTGACCCTGGCCTCCAATCAGGTCTGGCAAGACTGAAAGAGCACAACCGTCAGAATCTATNACACTCACTAGATTCAAGTGCCAATTTTTTCTCTTGTTTAGCATATGACCTTCAATACATTATAACCTTAACCTGAGTCCCAGCNTCTTTGCCTGCAAATGGGAATACATACTGCACAGACCTGAAGGGCACTGTAAGGATGAGCTAAGACAGCCACATGAAATGGTCCCCACACCCCTAATGTACCATATTATCCCTTTCCTGCACAAGTTTACAAGGGCTGTAATGTTTACAGCATTGTTCAATTGCTAAAAAAGTGAAGCATTCCCATTACATAAACATGTAAGTGAAACAGTGAGGAATGGGTAGGGAAAGGGAAGATTTAAATAACACTAGGAAACTCTAGAACAACAGTTCTTAAGTATCAGATTAAAAAGCTATCTTAGGACTGGCAAGATGGCTCAATGAGTAGAGCTGCTGGCCACCATGCCTGAGCTCAATCCCCAGGACCCACAGGTAGAAAAGACCTGACTCCCGTAAGTTGTTCTCTGACTTCTACATGTACATCACGGCATATGCATGCCATCTCCCCAACACACACACAAGTAAATCAATGTAACTTTCAAAACTCTTCTACTGGTTGCTTAGGATGGAGTCTATGCTTTGTATACAACTCTTATGTCTACGTCCTTCCCGTTGTGAGAATGGAACAGAAGACACGGGAAAGCAAGAAGAAAGAGAAAGAAAAACAAACCCTAATCAATGNATAGCTCCTTTATGTTGTGTCCGACATAATCACCAGACATTTGTCTAACCAGGGNACAGGAAATTTAGGACTCAGTTAACAAAGTTTATCCTAACTCAACTGAACAAAAGCATTTACTGCCTCTAATAGCGTATAACTCAGTCTAAACAGAGAGAGTGGGGATCCNGGATTCTGGATAGGCTTTGGGGTGCAGTCTTGATGCTAGGTTTAATCGATAGTACAACTCTGATTGTATCATATAATGTGATTAAGCTTAAGTTTCCTCATTTTTAAAAAGTTTTTTTTTAAATTATTATATGGAGGTCAGAAGAATGGAGCTCGAGTCTGAAGTGGTCNTGAGCTTCCCCACATGGGTGCTAAGAACCTACACAGGAACTCTGGAAGAGTAACATGTGCCTTAACTNCTGAGCCTCAGTTTCCCCGTTGTTGTCAGAAAGGTAAAATGAAGTGATCTTTATGATCTCTTTGGNTTTTAAAATTTCGTGGTTCTGTTTTGCGTGCTCACAGTGTCAGGAAATGATTGTCNTCAGGCAATTACAAATAAAGTNTGGNTGAATTCCAGAAGATAATAAAATAAAATGAGCCCACTTGAAATTGTCACCACCATTCTTTTTACAGNGTGATCACTGGTTACTGGACTCTGAGCATTTACTGTTATGAACTGCACATCTGTTTCTGTCTTGCAGCCCTGCCTGCTGGATCTCTTGCTCAAACCTTGTTGACAGACTGCAGNNGGACTAGTGGGTACACAGAGAAACTGTGTTATTTCTTCTCTTAATATAGGAAACATTCACACATGAGAAATGTGANTGTTCCTAGGGTTCCTCNGGAATTACTTAACCTCCACTTTAGGATTAGTTCATTTGCAATGAAAATTTGATTNNGAAAGTACAAAAACCTGCCCTCTCTTTNCAGGNTCCCTGAAATGGGACTGTGAAGAAATCCCATCAAATTTCTAACCGCGTTTCAAGGTCTCCCNCATCCTGGGAATTCATTCACAACTCACAGTCTCCTCACTATCTCAATGCCGCAAGCTCTGTTCTTGTGGCTCGATTTTCTGAAGTCATTACCTGCAATGCCAGGTGNGGTGCTTTGAGATCCTAAGACGAGANGATTTGGATCCATCCACATGGACTTAGGGGTGGCGGGATGGTGCACACCTCTGAACCTTTCCTTCAGCCCTGAGCGACCCTGCAATCCTGTTCCCTTTAAAAGTCGACGTATCACATGGGGAGCTGGGGACACGCTGCCTTTCAAGGCACCAAATGTCCTATTTTCAGAAAACAGCCTGTTCGTTTCNGAGGCAGCCCTTGGCGGCTGCTCCAGATTCCCGGAGCCAAACAAAANTTCCCCGAGCAGCTGGGGCATGCAGGTGCTTCCAGNTCCTCCAGGTTCACACCTGGGGCAAGAACAGAGAACATTCTAGGTCTTGCTCTTGGCTGGCCTGAGGCCTTCAAGCTCACAACTGGAAACACTAGCTTCTCTGTGTACACCCCCCCCTACACACACACACACACACACTCACCCACATCCCCACAAATCTGGCAACCCAGAGGGGCAGTTCCTCTGGACATGACTTTTCATGTTACCATTTTGGCAGTAGAATCTCCTTAAATTCAGTTTTCTTCTGAATTCAAGACTGAACAACAAACAGTAATAGTCCATTCAAGAGATTGAGGGAGGGGGGAGTCGAACTCTAACCTATTCCACACACACTCATACAGTGGGACCAACAGNCATACAACTCTAAGGCTCTTTGCTATATAACCTGAAAATTAACACAGGAAAAAANGTATATTTGGATCTGTAAATGAGGTTTAAAAAGAAAACCATGACTGTAACACCAGANGACACTCCTAACTCAACAAAGAGAAGCATTAAAACTTCAGAAAGCNATGAAGTCATGAAACCAAAGGTATACCATTCTCTCTTGCCCTTCATCCACAGCATGACCTGGATGGTTACCAGAGTNCTCNAGGCTTCNGTTCCTTGTTGAGGTAAAATTAATGCCCATTCCCTGAGGTTTTCCCATGTTGCCAGTGGCAAAGGTCTTCCTTCCTTCCATAACATTCTATCACAATGGGGCTGATATAAAAACATCTTTGCTGCATAAAACCCATCCTAACAACATTCCTGTGAAGCCAAAATGCAATCCCAACTATAACTCTATTTAAAATAATTATTCTTCCTTTATATCTAAACCTGTGCTTGCAATTGATTAAGGCCTCTGAATTTTATAACTTTCTATATGGTGCATTTATTACATCTGCTATGTAATCTATCCCCACTAANACTTACTCAAGGTAGGGCAGACATTTTTAGAACATGATTTTTAAGTGGTAGCTGTGTGCAAATGACATTAGCGCATCCAAATTAAACTGTTTTTACCTTAATGCATAGTGTCAAACAGATAAATATCCACATTTGAATTCTTGGGGCTAGAGAAAGTGGTATTAAAAATACCAACATTATAACAGGTTTAAAATCTGAGATTTAGGGAAAGTTAGGCTCATGAACTCCTTTTCATCTTAAAACTCATTTTGAAGCTTCTAGATTTAGAAAGAAGAAAAAAAAAAAGCCTGCAATTCCATGATAAGAAGGGGAGAGACAATGTGTACAGAAGACAAGGAGAAAAAGACAGTACACCCTTCCTTACAGCTGCCCTTCCTCCTTACCTGGTCCCTGCCAGCTTGACTCTGTGTTAATTATGCCGTGCACTGTTATGACTGTTTATTATGTACACATCCNTTTCACGCCTGTCTCATTTCATCTGATTCTCACGACAATCCAGGACCTGCAGGGAACAGCCTTCTTTCTATCCATTTCTTCTGAGGAGGAAGAAGGCTCTGTGGAATGCCTGGCTACTCCTGCTGCCTGGCCAGAGAGGGAATCNGGAGCCTTCTGTTCCCCTCTTCAGTCTGCTCTGCACTGAACTCAAAATTGCTAATATCCTTGGCCTGGCTGTTCATTANAGGTGGAGGCAAAGGTCCAGCAGGCACCCAACAGGAAGTGGAGAGAGACAGGAACAGCGGTGGNCTATTAAGAAAGAGGTGCTCTGAGGAAGAAGTGAGCCAGAGAGCTGGGAAGGTTAAGCTCAATGGCCCAGGGTCATGAGAGCTGTGACCGTTTCACNTTAACATAGCATCCACTTCTGGCATTTGTACACTGTCTGTCCTTTGCATGGTAGCCCCTACTGGAGGGGTTCAGGGCTTTTCTCTCTGTCATTAGTTTCTTTCATGTATTACTCTGGATGCACCTCTCTGTGCCTTCTCTCCAGCCACATAGCTGCCCCATAAAGGATCTCTGAGGACCTTTGAGTATCAAAGACTCCCCTGAGGAACACTACCTTAAGGACCATGCTCCTCAGGAACATCCTGATTGCACTCTGGAGATCTCTATTCTGCTTCTATTCTTGGCCCTGCCTGACTCACACAGCAACCNCAGACNTTTGCTCATGTTGCCTTGGCTTCCACTTCTGTCCACAAGCTGGGTATACTAATATGCCCATTCCTAGACNCACAGGTAATGCAACAGAACTGCCTACACCCACGAAGGTGGTTTCTAGCCTGATGGAGGGACTTCACTGCATCCCATTAGTCCCCAGAATTACCTTCCTTTGATGCCTTGGGAACAACATCCTTCAGAGTCACACCAAAGCCTCACGACCATCTGGCATGGGACCTGGTTCCCTGACCTCACCCTNGGGATCTGCCAAGGAGGCTGCTTCCCAGGGANAGCTTCCTGCCTGTCAGCCCAGCCCTGCCAGAGGCTCCCCAGCTAGGTCACAGGTCAGCTCTCTTCCTTGCTTTGACTCAGCAAGGGGCCATCAGCNACCTGGGAAATTTGTGGCCACAGCTCTGTATGTGGGATTTAGTATTTGATGAGTCAGCCGGAGAGCATGCTAAGTAGTAACTACTCCTAAGAGTGCCTAGTGGACAGGTGGGGTATGGAAGCTGCATCGGCTTCTCCACATCAGATCTCAGGCCCTGCTCCCCTTCCTCCAGACACCCTCTGGACTCAGCCGCTAGTGTTCCCCCTAATTCATTAACTGTTTGTCAGGTTAAAGGGTCAAACATAGGAAATAGGCCAGTCTGGGTTTTAGAAATCTGCAATGTTAACAAAACCTGGCAAATCTGAGAACCTAAACTGTTGCAAGAATAGGAGATAGGGAGGTGGGTGGGTGGGGCCCTGAGTTGAGGCAAGGGTAGGGAGGGGAACCTTGTGTAGGGTTACACACCAAGCCTTCAGACACGCCTCTGAGCCCTTACAGCCCCCTGACTGTCTGAGATCACAGACACACAGGGTGAGACAGACAGCTACCTTGAGGCCCCTTCATTTTCATAATATGTCCTAGAAGAATCTGGAGTGGCCGACAGTCCCTGCATCTAAGCCTGCTCTGAGAGTCATCTCCGAGGCAGTGCCACAAGGCAGCTGTAAGGAGCCCCAGCCTAGGGAAGTTCTCCATGTCAACAGTCTGAAGTGCTCTGGTGGGGCTGGCACTGATGCCACATCTTCATCTAGCCCTCCCAGGCACTGCGTGACATAAGGAGACAGGCTCACCCAAACACAGCCTGCAAGTAGAACAAAGCTGAAGTTGGGCTGAAGTGTAGCTCTAGAGCGTGCTCCTAGCCTCCTGATACAAACAGGTATGAAGCCTCAAGGCCCTCTTTAGGAGCAAGGTAAAAACCTGAGCTCTCCTGAGGACCTGCCCTGTGCTCTGGATTCGTTATCTCCTTCCTGGGTACAGACTAGAACACTGAGACTCGGAGATCGTAAATGAGCTGAGAGGCCTCAAACTGCTGCTGGGTNGTTAGTGCTGCATTCTTCCCACTAGGCTGATACTTCAGAGTCTGTCATTCTCACTCCATATCTGGAGTCTACTAAAAGGAGGAAAAGCCCTGAGAATGCTATGGGATTAAGGGGAAACAAGATCAGTTCCGACTAGGCAGTGACATTCCAGAGAAGTCTCTGCAAATCCTCCAAATCCTGGGACCTGCTGACCCACATCTGAGAATCTCTTTCAGAGCCATTAAGCCTGAGATCTGAAGTCACATGGTTTTTAAAAGGGACAACACCACATGAACAGTCAGAAATTTTACTTATATTCTCCCTCTAACACTGAATGAGTCAGGGTAACTAGTTCTCTTTTTAGGGTCTCCATTCCTGAAGTCTGCCTAAAGGCCGTCAACAATATCTTCTAATCCCAAATCAAAGCTATCTTTGGGTTGTAACTTCCAGGAAGGTATCCTGACACACTGGATGGCATGCTGCAAATAGTTTGTCATTAACATTAGTTATACCAAAAGCTACACCATTTAAGTAACATCCCTCACTCATGAGAAGGGAAGAGGGAAGGAAACGCCAACTAAAGCTAGTTGTAGCACAAATACCAATTATTGGTGACCTCAGGTAAGTGGAGGTAATGGGGCCAACAGTTACTGGACAGAACAGTGGGAAGATGGCACAGAGGAAGTACCATTTGTGTTCAATCTTGAAGGACAAAGAGGATTAGGACTACCAGACAGGACACAGTCTAGACAGAAGGCCTTTGCCAACCATGATGATATATGTCAGTCAACCACACCTCCAGCACCCTTGAGGGGGGTCTAAAAGTGGGCTAACCTTGCCAGGGTTCCCAACCCANGATGAACCCAGGCAGGCAGCTTCCTGATACCCAGGAAGAATGGGTCCTAAGGTAGATATTTCTAGGAACTGCTGGGAGCAGGGATATTCTCCTTCCTCCACTAATTCCTTTAAGAACCCAAGGGTCCAAAAAGCCAGCAAAAGAGTCAGAGAGTTGGGAGTCCCACACGAAGACCAAGGTACACAACTGTCATATACATGCAGAGGGCCTACGTCAGTCCCATGCAGGCTCCCTTGCTGTCAGTTCAGTCTCTGTGAGCTCCTATGAGGCCAGGTTAGTTGATTCTGTGGGTTTTCTTGGATGCTTAGTCTTGAGGTGCTTAGTCTTATTACAGCTTGATATATCTTGTTTTGTCAATATCCATGGGAGGCCTGCCCTTTTCTGAATAGAAAGGTAGGAAGAGTGAATGGGGGAGGGGGTGGCAAAGAGGAGGTGGGGAGAGGGACTAGAAGGAAAAGGAGGGAGGGGAAAATGAAGTAAAAAAGAAAGAAAGAAAAAAAGAACCCAAGACCCCCAGGCTCAGGAAACTCTGTGGAAGAGAAGATAGAAAGTGTTAAGAGCCAGTGGGGATGGAAGACACCAAGGAATTAAAGCCTTCTAGATGCAAAGGGCTGGTGCACATATGAACCCACAGAGACTGTGGCAGCATGCACAGGACCTGCACAGGTCTGTACCAGATGGGGTCCTAGAGCTGAAGGGAGAAGTGGACACGTGCCCCCATCCCTAACCCAGAAGCTATCCCCAACTGATAGACATTTGCAAATGAAAACAGTTTTCTCCAAGAGAGTTTCACTGGGGAAACAAGCCACTCTTAAAGGTAGTCCCATGCCCAGCAGTAGATGACCAACACAAAATGAACTCAACAGCATCTTTGGAGGGTCTTTGTCCCATAATGTTAAGTCAGGGCATTTCTTTGTGTTTTTAAACCTTACAGGTGTTTAGAGCATATATTATGACTTCTGGTTTTGGTTTTTTATGGGGTTCCCAAGTATGCAAATGTGTCTATACATCTATATGCATTTTTCTTTTTTTTGGTTTGGTTGTTTTGTCATATTCTGATTTGTTTCTGATATTCTATGTTATTTTATTATTGATTATGTTATTTTATTATTAATCCTTAGGTGCCTGTTTTCCAATGAGAGACAGAAATGGTGTGGCTCTGGATGGAAGGGAGCTGGGGAGGAACTGGAAGGAATAGAGGACCAAGCAGAATATCTTGTATAGAAAAAAATCTATTTTCAATGTAAGAAAAAATGTAAAAAGAAAGGAAGGAAAGAAGAAACTGAGACCCTGTCCTGCTGTCATGCTATGCTCTGTCTGTTTCCTGCCCCAAATCTGCCCAGCCATGTCCAATTCTGCCAAGCCCTGCCTGTTCTATCCACCCTAGAAGCTCTGCCCAGTTCTGCCCTGGCCTGCCTAGTCTTGCCAGGCTCTGCCCAGTTCTTATGACTTCTGCCCAGCCCTGCTCAGCACAGCAAAGCCATGCCTTGTTCTGCCCAGTACTGCCTAACTCTGCTCACCAGCTAAGCCTGAAGGATCCAGTTCTTGTCCTGTTCCATCCTGCCTGGCTGGTTCAGTCTTCCTGTCCACTCCTACCTGGCCTAATGCTGTCCTGCCCTGTCAGTCCTGTTCCGCTTGATTTTCTGCTCCATGGCGTCCTGCCTGTCTGTGGAGGTCATCTTTTCCTCTGGAGGACTCAATATCAAAGATGATTTAAAGGCTGTATTTGGGGGGACACTACAGGAAAATACCCTATGAAAGCCACTATAAGATCTGTTAGGACAGGTCACCATGTAAGCTTCTTAGGACAGATCACCATAGGATCTCTTAGAACACAGTCACTATATAATCTCTTAGGACATGGCCAACACATAGTCTCTTACAATGTGGACACTATATGGTCTCTCAGGACACAGTCACCATATAACCTTTTAGAACACAGTCATCATATGGTCCTTAGTACAGAGTAACAATGTGATTCCCTTAGGACACAGTAACTATGTAGTATTCTTAGGTCTTGGTTATCTTATGATCTCTTAAGACAGGATCACAGTGAGGTGGTGGCACATGCCTTTAATCCAGCATTCTGGAGGCAGAGGCAGGCAGATCTGTGTGAGTTCGAGGCCAGCCTAGTCTACAGAGCTAGTTCCATGACAGCCAGGCTACACAAAGAAACCCTGTCCCAGGAAATTTAAAAAAAAAAAAAAAGGACAGGGCACTTTATGATTTCTTAGGATACTGTCACTTGATCTCTTAGTATATTGTTACTGTGAGAACTTCATAGGACACTGTTACTACGTAATCTCTTAAGACAAAGTCTCCATTAGCTATCTTAAGACACTGTCTTCTGATCTCGTAGAACATGGTCACTACGTGATCTTCTTGAGGAAAGGCCTCAGGAGAAGAATCTCTCTGAACTTCTTTCAGCCAGCAGGATTGTCTCTATGGCCAGTTTGTTTTGTTTGAGACAGGATCTCACTATGCATTGTGGATTGGACTGGAACTCACTCTGTAGGCCAGGCTGGCCCTGAACTCAGAGAGATCTACCTCCTTCTGCCTTCTAAGTGCTGGGATTAAAGGTGTGTGGCACCACACTAACCACTGCAGGGACTTGCAAGAAAGGCAGGAGGCAAATGAATGGCCCACTCTTGCAGGTGCATAGACCTTTGGATGTACATTTGTTATTAACCCTTTCCACCTCACAGACAGGAACGTCTTTCTCCTTGTTTCCTCCTCTGTCCCCTATGGTTAACTTGTTTTTCTTTGTAAACTACTCTGAATTCTTCTAAAAGGAAGCTGGACAAAAACCATGGGGGATATTTGTTAAGCCCATATTTTGCAGTGTTGTATGGGTATGAGGCCCCCTATATGCGTTCATACATCCATACTAGGCAGTTTCAAAGCTCTCCCAAGGCCCGTGGTGTTCTATTCCACATACAGCTTGAGACCTGCCTCTCAGCAGAGGCAAGAATTTCTCTCAGCAGGGAGCAATTGTACCCAGAAGGGAGAACAACCTTTAAGTGCTTAGAAACTGGTTGTGCTCATTGTGGGGACTTTAAGGCATCAGGTTGGAAAAAAAATCTGCAAAAGATGAAATGACTGACAGCTTTAGTTTTCTCAGATGTAAAGCCTGCAAACTGAATATGTTAAGGCAGGGGAAGGGAGGAACCAAGTAGACACAGGAGAAAAGGAAACACACACAAGTGCACATCTAGTTGCATGCAGTGGGCAACATAGACACTTTAGTGTCATCCTCGCCATCATTAAAAAGGAGCAGAATTCCTAGGGATCCCACTATAAGGCAAGCCTGAGAGTACGGAGGAGATATTTACCTCCAAAGACATTATAGTCTAGCTAGAGGAAGAAATCAAAGAGTTATTTTAACAACTACATAGTGCAAAGTCCTCTGTGTTGAGTATTCAGTTGGCGATGCGGGACCATATTGGAGTCTTTAATCAAGGGGTATTTAGGGGTTCCTCTGCCTCTCATGCAAAGAGTAGACGGGAATATGCATACAGCACAGTGCTCGGCCAGTTAACATGGATTCTGCCAGGAGTCTAGAGTGAACAGGTAACAGATGTGATAGATGTGANGAACCAATGCATGCCCACTGAACAGTGGCAACACTGCAGCACATCTTATTATGCACATGTCTTATTTTTTCAGCTGTAAACAGGGAAGTGGGAACAAAGAGGGAGAATGACAAAGGAGTGAAGAGTGTACAGTCTGCAGTGTACAGTCTACAGTGTACGGTCTACAGTGTACGGTCTACAGTGTACGGTCTGCAGTGCACGGTCTGCAGTGCACGGTCTACAGTGCACGGTCTACAGTGCACGGTCTACAGTGCACGGTCTACAGTGCACAGTCTACAGTGTACGGTCTGCAGTGCACGGTCTACAGTGCACAGTCTACAGTTCACAGTCTACAGTGCACAGTCTACAGTGCACGGTCTACAGTGCACAGTCTACAGTGCACAGTCTACAGTTCACAGTCTACAGTGTACAGTCTACAGTGTACAGTCTACAGTGTACAGTCTACAGTGTACAGTCTGCTGCTGCTCCAGAACCCAGGTAATAGGGAGCTTGGAGTCCTTACTCTGGTTTTGTGAACACTCAGCAGGGCTGTGAAAGTCTCATGTGTAAAGGGCCTTTCTCACATACAACACAGGTCTCCACATTGTCCTTGTCCCTTCACGGAACTACATGTGTTGTACTTTATGGGTGATTTAAGGAATTTTCAGGAGTAAATGCCACCTTGTAATTCCTTGTCATGCTCCCATTTCTACTTCAGATGCTTCACCCCTTACCCCGTAAGACGCAACTAACAAATGCCTGGCACAATTTTAATAAATGACTTGCTGAAGAGGAGAAGTCAGGGATAAGAATCAACTCTGTATTGTGAACTGAGATGATTAACACAGTCAGTGAGTGAATCATAGAAGCCCAGAGATGCAACTGGTTTTGAGGAAATAGCAGCTGTCACTCTTTATAGCCATCATGTCATCACACATGTCCTCAGCCTACAGCTCCTCTCCTTTCTCCCTACCCCGACTACTTTCCTCTTGCTGTGGTATCACAGAACACAGTATATATTTCTACTGTAGAGCTTGTCAGCGAGTGATTTTTGATTACTGATTGCCGTTTCTGTCACTACCACATGGAACACAACATCAATTAACAGAACAGGTTTAGTTAGAGACAAACTAAGATTGGTAAGGCATCCAGTGTGGTGGATTGTAAGACTGGTCCTAATTCTTCCCCAGTAACCCCTGTTTTACAATAGCATCCTTGAAGAATGGCCTGGGAGAAAAGAAACTAGACTTGTCCACAACTTGATTTCAAAGTATGTGATGCGAATGTCTAACAGAGGAGTCCCTGAGACATTTTTTAGGGAGACTGTGAGGTCAAATCTATTTTCACAATAATATTAAGAAATTATGCATTCTTTCCACTAANGTGACTCTTTCATCAAGGATGGTGAAAACTGCTAGCATCTTAGCATGAATCAAGGCTAAACTGTCCAACGACACAGATGAATCTTGTAATAGTTACTCCATTCACTGTCTCCAGAAATTTCCTCAGTGAAGTAGTAGATGGGACTAAAAGTTTTGAATCTTGAGAAAAATGCTCAATACTCAATGTAAGGAACTGAGAAGTAAAACTCAAGTTACTTCTGCCACACACCCAAGTACTGCAGCTTTCTCAAGGAAAGACTCTTGTGAGATGGACCTGCAAGCTGCACCAGCTATGCTGGACGGAGAGTGGCTTTTTACTTGAAAGAATGACTAACAAACTATGGCTATTCAGATTCACATATCTGGCAGACGCTTTGTCAAAACCAAGCAGAGACTGTCACACGTAGAGAAACACCTGACAATACTTGTAGCTAATGATATGATTCGAGCTTTCAAGTCCAAATTAGAATTTTGTAAAACATGTTTTATCAGTCAGTGTACTGAAGACACAGACTCCTTTTGATGTTTGACAAGCCCCACCTGTCTTTCTTCTCTTGCCCTACATTGTTTAAGCTGGTAAGCAAGCCAAGGAAGCCCATGTACTCTCTCCCTGGTGCCAACACAGAAGTTTAAACTGTACAAAGCTTAGCCACGCACAGAGACATATCCTCTCCTACTCACCCACAACAAAAATCAAAACTATCCCCTTTTATTTCATTCAAGGAATTTCAGACCTGCCCTTTCCCTTACTGTACGTGCAGTGCCATCATTTTTGACATCCATGCCAACCCTGAGTGAGGGGCTGGTCCTTCCTTCTGAGAGCAACCATAAGAGGGCAGGCACCATGGGTAGGATGCTCTATTACTGCGCACAAGTTAGGGGTCTTTCTTCTCTGCCCTTTGACTTGCCAACAGCTGTGTGGCCTTCTGGCACTGCACTTGAAGCTGCTGCCTGCTGGCCAAGTGTCTTCAAGCTATGTCACTGCCTGTAGACAAACTTGTCCTTGGAGCTATGCTGATCTGTGCTACATTTCCCAGAAACTCCATGTAGATTTAAATGGCCTAAATAAGTGTCCTTTAGGAACAGGGGTCCCCAAAATGAGGTTACTACCTTTGGTAGTATGTCAGTAGGTCTAGATCGACTTAGGTGTCACAGATTGAACTATGCATCTTTATTCTGACATATACTAAGGCTGATAGACTCCAGGCTCAGGGAGTGACTCCTACACTCTGATTGTAGTTTATGTCCATCAACCAGCAGTTGACCTTTGTTCTATAGAACTCTAAGAGAAAAGCCAGTACCATAGGTAATACATGGGCCCATTGGGGTTTTGCTCATATAAAGACTTGTGATGTGCTAAGGCTCAAGGTCCAAGTGCGGTTGGCTTACTTGGCCTCTGTAAGACAAAGTAGCAATGTTATTGCTGCTTCTTTGCATCTGCTACAAAAATAGATCCAGATCCCAGCATTATGGGGGAACCTCAATGCCCTGAGGCACAGACCCTAATGAAGAGTAGCTCAGAATGTTTCACCCTCTTTTCCCAAAGAGGACAGAAGAAACGATGCATTTATTGAAAGACTGAAATGGAGTCATCAAAAACTCCAGGGACATCTTATAAGAACATCTAAGTGGCCATTCCAGCTATTCCAGAATCAGAGGCCTCTAGGATATCAGCACAGGTGGTATCATATCATAGGGCAGCTATTTAGAGGGTTGGAGGTGAAATACCTAACCCTTAGGGAATTCACTGGGATTCCTTGGATAGAGAAGCCTAAAACTGAGATGAGAAAAAAACTCTGAAACATTTCTCATAACTGCTCACCAAACTTTCCTTCAGACAGAAGAGACAGAAATGGAAATAGAGGTGTGTGATTTGAGCTGATTGAAAATTTACTAAAAGAATTTATTCAACAGGAAGATGAAGAGGGAGCCAATTGGCTTTTACACCTCTATAACACTAGCTCAGAATTCACTTTAGCATCTGTTGAGAGGAACCAATTGGTAGGCATATCTTGTGATCCCAATATTAATAATTTATTAAGNAACCCATTTAATTTATTAAAATGGGCCCATTAAGCATGCCCTCTGCAGCATTCTCAACCTCATTTTCTCTTTCGCCTCATCTAGTCAGTGTTGATGACATGGAAGCATCCCATCCCACCATGGCAACAGAAATGTTCATGCCTTGCCTCACTGTAAAACCTTGGAGAAGGACAACAGCTATTCAGGAAAGTTGGCACCCGGTGGTGGGTTTATTGCTATTATGTTGAACATGCCAATAGACCAGAAACCCTTACCATCCTCAAGTAGGGCCTCTGATGATAATATAAGGCAATTATTTTTAAGAAGAGTTATTAGCTTCTCATAAAAAATGAGATGAAACTTAACTGTTCACATACCAGTGAAATAATCCAGGGAATAAGAGTTATAAAGGGGGCAAAGGTCTTCACAAGAGACCATCCAATAGTCACCCTTCCCAAAACAAGACCCACTCACAAAACCTGATATTGGATATTTTGGTGGTGGTGGCTTTTTGAGACAGAGCCTCGCATTATCCAGGATAGACCTGAACTTGCTATGTAGCTGAGGCTGGCCTTGAACTGTTAATCTACCTATCTCTACCTCTAAAGTTCTGGGATTATAGGCATGGGTCACCATGCCTGGATAAAAGACTTCATACTGGTGACTCCAAAATCTGAATTTCCCAAATCATTTAATCTTGGGAACAACACTTAAAGAGTGGTAATTTTTATTACAGCAGACTATGGGGACCCCAGACCCAGATCACAGGAAATGTATACAAGGTGGCTCCAGGCTACATGACTCCCAAGATCATGATGCCAAAGTCCTGTCACCCAAAATTCTGATGGTAGGGGATTGTAACCACCACAAGCTGCTAAGAACTTCCAGGGACAATGGCCACCAACTAGGGAGTTTCCTCTTCACCTCTGTTGGTTCAGCAGTCTCCCTTCACTGTTTACTTTTTATTTAAAAATTGTTTCATATAATATATTTTTATCATATGCTCTCCCCTCCCCCAACTCCTCCAAGGTCCTCCCACCTTCGTATCCATTCAATTTCATGTTCTCTCTCAAAAAGAAAAATCAAACAAAAAAGCCAACAAATCAAAGCCCATGAAATAACATGAAGCTCATTTTATGTTGGCCAAGTACCAAGGAATTGGTTACTCCTGTAACATTTGTGCCATGGAGAGTAGTTGATATACCCAGTGACAGCTTATTGGAGAAAAGTGATTGTCATCTCTCCTTCATCCCCACATGCATACATTACAAATAGCTTCTTGGTTAGGGGTGGGACTTTGTGTCAACTTCCTTTCCTCAGTGCTGAGATTTTGTCTGATCTGAACATGTACAGGTCTTGGGTGTACTGCCACAGTCTCCGTGAGATGTCATGTATATGAGCCCTGCTGTGTCTGGAAGATGCTGTTTCCTTGGCATCATCCACCCTCTCCAGCTCTTACAATCTTTTTACTTCCCCTTTCACATATATCCCTGAGCCCTGAAGAGAGAGGTTTGATAAAGACATCTTATTTAGGGCAGAGTGTTCCAAAGTCTCTCACTTTCTGCACATTGTTCAGTTTTGGGGTCTCCGTATTAATTCCCATCTACTTCAAAGAGCACCTAATACTCTAATGTAAGGGCACAGTAACATGTCATTAGGAGAGTTCCTTAGTTACTTTTCAATTGCTGTGACAGAATACTATGACCAAGGCATATTTGGGGCTCACAGTTCTAGACGTTTAGAATCCATGACCATCTTGGCAGCAGGCAGGCATGAATGGGTCTGAAGCAGTATCTGAGAGCTCCCAACTCAATCCACAAGCATGAGGCAGAGAGCAAGCAAATTTGGGAGTAATGTGGATTTTTTAAACCTCAAAGCCTACCTCCAGTGACACACCTCCTCCAACAAAGCCATATCCAACTCTTCCCAAACAGTTCTACCAACTGAGGACCAACTATTCAAACATATGAGCTTATGAGAGCCATTCTCAAGAAATCATTTTATTGCTATCTTCCTTCAGCATAATAATAGTAGCAGGTTTCCCATAGGGCCCATGACTTGTCTAGTCTCAAATTATTCTGACACTTTAGCTATGTGAGATATGTGTTCCATCTCATAGAGTTGGCCTTGAATTCCTGCCCCCAAAATTTAAGGGATTGGTTATTCCCATAACATTTGTGCCACTATTGCACCAGTATATCATATAGGCAAGCTGCTGCTGTAGGTCACAGGGCTTGTAGCAGGGAGATATTGATGATAATTTTTCTTCTCTATTAGCATGCATGTAAAGTACCTTTCAACACCATGAACACTAGTTCGGAGTGGTGAAGCTTCTAATTGGGCAAAAGCTCAATTATTTTTTCATGTTCAATGACATAAGTGAGTTGTAATAGGGGCTTACCATCACACTATAGAGAGAAACCAATAGCCTTGGCAGTAGCCTGGGACCCCTTTGGCCAATGCCTCAACAAGATGTAACCAATTCCAGGCACTAGAACTTTTACTTGATTGCATAAGATACCTAGATGAGGCATGGTCTCCCTCATATTCATTATATATAATATATAATATTCATTATATTAAAACTGGCAAGTATTCATGGTCTTCATATAACTTCTACTTATAGTTATACCCAGGATCCTAGAAAATTTAACAACAGCACTCCTGTACTTTAGGAAAATTAGCAAAAATAAAACAGAGCAAATGAGACTGCCTCAGCTTAGCTATCAGAACTATTATCTTATATTAAACTCTCCTTGATCATAGCATTCACTGCCCCAAAATTTCCCATAGTTGGATAGTCAGGATGACCTGACCCAGTAAGTAATAAATTAAAATCAAGTTGGTCTTTGTCACTGCAGTTCATTCCTCAAAATAGGATCCTATAAACCCTTTACACACACACACACACACACACACACACACACACACACACACAC